>PVKU01004630.1:0-142063 GCA_004027475.1 Anoura caudifer | reverse complement strand
GTGGGTTCTTGAATCCTTCCCACGGTCCAGAGCTGGCGGTACAGTCAGCGTCACCATCAGGGACAGCCTTTTCTTTCAGCATCACCAGCAAACTTTTTGCTTTGACCATCATCTTCACGGTGCTGAATGGGACACACTTCTGTCTGATCTCTGTCTCTCCATCTCTCCCTGTCACTGTCTGAGACAGGCCCTCCCCAGATCTGTGTCAGCCTCGTGGCTCCAGTGGGGCGGATGCTCTTGTTCTCCAGGATCATAGCTGGGACGAGAGGGGACCTGCCTGAGTGGCGGCCACTAACCACCACTGGTTTCCACCTTCCTGGTCCTTAATCATTTTTCCTTTCTTCTCTGGGTCAATCTGTCCATGTGGCCTCTCGCTGGCAACATTAGCTATGGATTCTGTATGTTTAGGGGCCGTGATGAACAAAACAACGTGAGATTAAATCAGCACAAGAGAAAATGGCACATTAAAGAGACACGGTAAACATGAGAGGCATGAGGCTGCTGCCTGTATAACACAACCTACAGTTTTACAGCAAACTGTTTTTCTAATAAGCAGAAAGTAGAAAGAGTACGCTTTAAAATGACAATAAAAAGTATTGTAAATACACAAACCAGTAACATGGTCAGTTATTACTGGCCCAGTATGACTCAAGTATGTACTATACGTGACTGTGCTACACCTTCATGCAACGGGCCACACAGCAGGTCTGTCTACATCAGCACCGCCACACATGCCAATGACGCCTTGTGCTCAGAGGACACGATGTGTCACCAGGCAACAGGAATTTTTGAACTCCCTTATAATCTTACAATACCACCATTTGTACATGTGGTCCTTCCTTGACCAAAAAATCAATATGTGGCACATGACTAATTCATCAGGGGTCCAAAACTTAGTTTACACAGAAAAAACCTAATATAAATGGTAGTTATTTCCTACACAAGTCATTATTTGGAAAAACACTACCCCGTAGTAGTTATAAGACTTGATATTTTTACAATACGTCTCTCTTTTTTCTCGCCCATTATTTCATGTGACCCTCCCGTCAACTGTGACACAGCTCATGTATTAACACCCCCATTGGTATCCCCTGCCCCGGTAGATGGTGCACAAGGAACAATGGGGAGATGCTCTGGTCAAGAGTTCCAAAACCCTAAGCACCTGATAAGCGGCAAGAATGAGAGACTGAGCTTCCTATCGCTGCGTGCCCATATGTCGAAGACTCTATAAAAGACATTTCAGTGGATGGTTGTGGCCAATGGCTCCTTAGTTCACTTTTAACACTAAAACTCCAGGATGTTATGGAATTTATGATTTTATACATTTGGAAACCAAGATATAGAGCTGTTGGGAGGCATGCCAACAGACCCCTTGTTCGGACTTCAATTCCAGTGCAGTTCCCGAAGACTGCCAATCATAAAGCATGAACTCTATATTGTACCTGTAAGAAATCCTGGACACTCAACTCACCTGTAATAGAGTCTCTATTTTAAAATAGATCCAGGACATCACATAATACAACACATCTATGAGCTTCTACACGCATGGGAGTAGGTTTAGGGCACACGGAGAGGGGTATGTCCTTTCTGTGCTGGATCTACTGCACAGGAAGAAAGAAGACCGTTCCCTTCCATGAGAAGTCGCCATTGTTTCCACATCAACAATGCCCAAGGCACAGGTCACACAGCCCCTTGCCCATTATTTAAAAGATAACTTCATCTGCAGCTAAAGCACCTGTGACCAGGGGGTAAGAAAAGCCCCGCATCTTACAGCCACTGCCACTGTTCACAAGGCCTGGGACGTGGGTACTCCTGTCAACAGCTGCATATATTCTCCTTGTAATCATTTATGTAGGAGATGAAAATCAGAAACATCAGATCAGTCAGATAGTGTACTTTTAACTTACACATATTATTAACTTTTACTTTCGAAGTTTTTTTTTTTAAAAAAGCTACCTAAGCCACATTTTACCAATCTGATATTTTTTTTATTGTCTTATAAAATCCAGTTTTGAGCCCTGGCTGGTGTGGCTCAGTGGATTAAGCCCCAGCCTGTGAACCAAAGGGTCACCAGTTTGATACCCAGTCAGGGCACATGCCTCGGTTGCAGACCAGTTCCCAGCAGGGGACACACAAGAGGCAACCACACATTGATATTTCTCTCCCTCTCTTTCTCTCTCCCTTCCCCTCTCTAGAAGTAAATAAAATCTTCTTTAAAAAATCCAGTTTTGAGGAACAAAAGCTTAAATAGTTTACCAAATTAAAATATGAACAATAAATGAAGTGATGAGTGTTTTCCTTTTTCAATAGTCTATTCAATATTTTATACACTTCTGACTCTGGGGTGAAGTTCTAAAACACATAATACATTTCAGCTTTATTTGGGCATTGTAAAACTATGAGTATAATACACTGTATTTTGTATACGCATAAAACAGCCATAATTCAATTCTGTTCACACATGTCAGAGAACAACTCATTCGGAAAATAATTCAAATTATAAATCTAAATTGCAACACATAAGACACATAAGTTTGTGACCCTGCTCATGTAGACACGCCATCTTTTCCTGAATATCATGTTTTGTCAGGTTATTCATTACCTGAACCTGCAATAAGCAAAAACCACATTTGTAAATTATACATGGAATGAGACAAGATTCCTTTTTTAAAAACCAAGACCGTTTAAAATCCCATCCAATTCTCCACCACTTGATTTTCTCATTTCACAGTGTCCCCTACCCCTCAGTTCCCAAGGCCTGATTCCCCAAAGTGCTCACACAGCAAGTCCCTGCTCTGAGTTCTCCGTCTCGTTCTCTAACACAACAGCCGAGATGTTCCTCAGCATCCTCTCCTCATCTCCCCTCCCTGGGTGCCACCCTGGCTCCTCCGGCTAGAGTCACACTCAATTTCTCACTCCCCAGTTCCACTTTGCTTTCTGGACTCCCACTTCCCATTCCTAACAAATGAGACTTAAACTTTGAATACACTAAATTATTCATTGCAAAAAGTGCTGAGTGTATTACTGAACTGCCGAAAGGGATAAACCATGAGATCACAGTGTCTTAACACAACCCAAACCTTATTTTGGGCTCATGTGAAGTCAAACAAAATGTTCCATCTTCGTGGGTAGCTCTGTTCTAGGCAGTGACCCAGGGGCCCCGACTCCTTCTCTTAGAGAGGCTTCCTGATCGCCTTGGCTTCAGGATGGCCATTAGAAGAGATGAGAGAGAGAGGGCTGAACACAGATGCTCATAAGCCACACCTGGAAGTGGCCTACCTTCATGCCACTCATACCTCATTGGCCAGGACTTGCTCTCACAGCACAACTGACACCAAAGCGTCTGGGAAATACCGTCCAGTTTTATGCCGGGGTAAGGGGTGGGCGGGAGAGCGGTGAGTGAATGGATTTAGTGAACAGGTTGCCAATCTCTGGTACATTACACATCTAATGCATGGCTTAAATAAATTCTTACTTAACTGCCTTGTATTGTAAGGGACACATAAGAAATGAAAGCACTGTACAACTAAAAATAGTTGAAATGGTAAATTTTATGTTTGAATTTATCACAATTAAATAAAAAAGGTAAAAGAAATGAAAGCACTGTCTGCCCCTGAGGAACTTAAAATCATTTTGGTAAGAGAGACAGACATACACCCCAAATAGTCAAAAACCTATTTCAATATAAAAGGACTAAATCAAATATGAGCAAGTACCAAATACAAGTAACAGACAAGTAGACTTTTCATGAGCCTTCCCGTATTAACATCAAGCTCAATGATTTCTCCTAAATGGGTATCTGACTTCGCCTGGCTGCTCTGGTGTACAAGGCATGAGGGGGGGAAAAAACAGACTTAGTAATATCATGATATTGTCTTAATTCAAGTGTTTATAATCAGTTAAAGGAGTACCCACCTCATATATGAATTATCTTTCAAAATTGTAGTAATAAACATTAAGGATTAATGAAATTTAGGGCAAATCAAAATGCATCATGATTTGTCTCCGCCCCCACCTCCCCACCCAATCTCCTAGCTCAGTGTATCTCTCAGCAAAAATAAGTACAATGTATGAACAATTCATACATTTTGACACATCTGCTAAATTCATGTTGCAAGCACTAGACTGCCGGCTTAAGTTTTTATTACCATGTTATGCTTACATTTGAACTTGTTACCACGAAAGAGAAACCATTCTTCTAAAGTACGTGCTGCAACACATCCACTGGTGAAGGGGGCCACAAAAATAAAGAGCCGTCCTCTATAACCCTTGTACGTTCTAACTTTTTCCGTAACGGGGAGAGAGGGGAGTTAACAACCCCGGAAATGTATTGTGCCAACGTAATCCTATCTATCTTTTAAAAAGGTGTCAGTAGATTAGCAGAATCAGTGAATGTCAGTGTTCAACAGGAAGGGACGTTAGTGTAGCGTTAACGCTTTGTGTTACTCCTGCACGAGGTGCGCCAGGGAGATTACCCTACAGATAACTCTTGAAAAAGATAAACGAAACATAGGCATTATGACATACTTCAGTTTTTATGCCAGATTCGAATCTCTTCATATTACATAATAACATCTCTCAAAGCGCCAAGCACAAAACCTTCCAAATAATTTCATAACTCATTTCGGAAATGCATACATTTTAATTTTACAGTCACTAAAATTTACATCGCTTAAAAGGTCACAGCAGATGTTATGTTATTCTCATGAACAAAATGTTTGACATTAAGAACAATTCATGCATTTTGACACATCTGCTAAATTCATGTTGCAAGCACTAGACTGCTGGCTTAAGTTTTTATTATTATGTTATGCTTACATTTGAACTTGTTACCATGAAAGAGAAACACACTATCACACAAAACTTTACAAAAATAGATGCCTAAATTGAAATAGCAACAAACCTAAATTCACTTTATAATATAAAGTCATAATTCCATCAAAGCAGTTACATCTAATTTTCTTCCATTTCTAAAATATACTCTTCATGCTTTTGAGTTCAGACATACAAATGAAGTGGTAAGGAGGGGGGAAATGTAACTACCAAAGTCTGCTCCACAGAAGGCGTTCCTCAATGACAAAACCGCACCTTTTCCATGGACCTGCTATCACACCCAGGGCAAAGCCTCTAACTGAAGTCGGAGGGCCCGCACGTGACCCGCAGACAATCAACAGATTCTTTCAGACTAACAGGAACAAATTCTGCACCGGAGGACCCTAGAGGAGAACACCCTGCCCAAACCCCAGTGGACGGGGAGGCTTTCTTCCTAAATGCAGAAAAATGAATGAAAGATTCATGTCTTCCGTAAAAAAAAAAAAATCAACTAACTCAGAAAAAGAAGCATCCTGACAAATCATACCTCAAATCTGATATTAGATGCGAATAATATAAAAACATATCACTTGTCTAGGAAGTAATTAATCTTTCTCAAGAAATGGATGAAACAAATCTGAACACTCTTTTTCAAAACTGTCAAAGCCATTTCCCAGTCAACATTTCTCATTTCCATGTAAAACGTCCAAAGTGCAATTGCTGATAGGTAAAAGGTGTGGGCTCTTTTCCTTCTATATCACTATACAAGTAATAAGAAGGTCTGAAAGATAATTTACAGACATGATTAGATACTGTTATACTCAAAATAAACAAACCATAAATATCTGACTGCGTCCTTTATCAAGAAGCATTATTATAAAGCAGCCAAATATTCCATCTCCACATAACAAAAATAAAGTGGCTGGCACAGGAGGGCGTTTTGAAGTGCTTTCTGAATACCTCAGTCTCACACTCCAATCAGGAGCGTCTGTCCGCCAGCTGTCACGGCAGCGTCGAGCCTTGGAGTTTTCCTGGATTCATCACTATTCATAGATGCCTGTCACTACTCGAAAAGAAAGGGAAAAGAAGAAAAACAACAACAGGAAGAAAATGCCAAAAATGACCCACCCTTTCAAAGCTATTTTCTTTTCCTATGTGCCCTAGAAGAGGTAAACACAGCATTCAGCCCTTTGAAGCGCATTGACTCCGACTCAACCGCCCTCTGTCTGCAGACCTGAGGACACAAGTAGACAGATGCTCTCTGGAATCGAGATAATTCAATAGACCGCCGTTAACGCTTCCACTCTATACTGTTACTGATCAAGGACCTGATCCCTGCGCTCGACGCCTCTACCTGCCTCGCCATTGCTTTCACAGCTAGGTAAGAGAATAAAAGCACAATCCAGCCAGCGACCCCCAAGGAAAACGGCACGACAAAGGATGGAGGAATTTCACTGGCTTCTTTTTAGATGGCACTACACAACTCAAGTTAAATAAAGTTGTTTGTATCACGAAACTTCATTTCAAATCGATTCTTACAAAATATACAACCTTTTTTCCATGTCACATCCAACAAATTCCATCTTAGAAGAAACGTATAAATAATCCTCAAATTAATCAGAAATGCGTTTCTGAGCCATTGTGCCAGGGGCATGTGAGACAGGTGGGGAAGATGGGGAGGGCCCCTGTCCCTGAGGTCCTTGAAGGAGAGTCTGCAGCCAGTAAACAACAGAGACCACATGAGGCAGGACAAAAAAAATCCAGAGAAATTAGGGTGGGACACTAGAAATTGAGAGAAAAGTAAGACTGCTCCTTGCTGAGTGTGCAGTACACATTTTTCCGCTTTTTACACAGTAACAAAATCAGTTGGTTGTATCTGCATTTTTCATTGTATGAATCTTCCTGCTTAAGAGAACTATTATGTGAACAAATCAGTGATCAAAATAAAAAGTTGAGGATCAATAAGGAAGTTAGTGCCAAAGACATGTTCAAATACAAATATGAGTTTTTCTACATTATAAACATTACTAAACTTAGTTAATTATATTTTGACAAAATTATGTATTAAATGAACACCTCTAAGCTAAAATACATTTTCTTTTTGATTTCCAACAAAATTTAAGGAGTCCTAAATTTTAGTGTAAATAGGAATTACCAAGGTACTTAATGCAAACGTACCCATCTTGCAGGATCCCAAACCTAGAAATTCTAATTCCACTTTCTAGAAAACTGCATTTTTAGCAAGGATCCCAAGGGATTCTAATACAGGTGGGTCACAGTCCACCCTTTAAGAGATAATAGCAAGTACTCCATTTCTACAGGGAGAACATATTTGAATTTTAAATTAAAATCCACGCTTCACTCAGCACATTGTTGGTCAGCAAAAACATCTAAGGTGTTTGGGGGGAAAGATGAATAGAAGGCAGCACAGAAGGGGGAATCAGGCACCCAGGTAACAAAGAGGTAAGTACAGAGAAGGGACAAAGTGCTGGCAGAGTTCCAGAAGGGCGAAGTCATGTTCATGTGGGGACAATGGAAACTGGGTGACAGAGATGAAGCCTGAGCTATGCCCTAATGGGTAGGACAGATGGGTAGGACTCCGCCCTCTGACAGAGAGAAGCGAGAACTCCAGGAGGAGAAGGTGCTATCCGCAAGGGGCAGGGAAGGAGAGTACAGGCCACTCTCTGGGTGAAGGTGCCCAACCTGGTGGGATAGCTGGGCAGCAGTTCTGAGCCTTTCCTGTGTCTCTATTTCAGAGGCAAGAATACACCCAGCAAGTAACTTTGCTTGCTGCACACACTCATTTGCAAGGGCTGAGGGCGGGGGCATGAACCACTGAAACTTGGCCCTCACTAGCCACTAAATAAACTACAATAATCTAAGTAAGAGGTCATGAATCTTTACGTTCCTTTTAGGATACCCTAGGCCACTGTGGCTTTATCAATATACAGTTAAAGCATGTGTAACTCTTCTAAAGCACTGTTGCCAAGAAAAATTGGTGAAAGTGCTAATCAGCTTATAAGATTTGTATATATTAATGAAAAGAACATGTATGCCACACAGATATCTGGCTAAAAGTTGTCACAATTGTTCAAAATGAATAAGCAGCATGCCATCACAATTTTCCAAGGCGTCGCTGAAAGTACACACAGAAGCACAGTCATGTGCATTCCCCCACTGCCCCATTCATCACGCGCCCAGACAGGAAGCCTCCTGCCCTTTTCCGAGGGGAGTGCTTACAGGAGCCTAATTCCAGGCAGATCTGGAGTCTAACAGCTCCACCAACAACCTATCTATGATGCGGGTGGGCGCTAGTGGTCTCTACAAGTCTGTTTTGATTGTTCTGATGCTGGGCATCATGACAAATCTTAAGTGTAATGAATTTGGAGTTCCAGCTGGGGAAAATCTACTCCCCAATATGTGGGCCAAATCCATTCCAGTTGGAACATCTGGGAAAATTCCCTGGATGAAGAATCACTTTAAAATAATCTATCAAAAAAAAGTGGGGTATATAACATTTGACCTACCAACTAGATGTAAAAATATTTTACATATTAAAGAATAATCAACTAATGCGGATAATAACCTAGAAATACAGCAAATATTTAATATGGTTTTTTAGTAATACCTAAGTTCTGCTTCTATGACAAACTTAAAAGAGTAATTTCTCAAAATAACAGATAATAATTTTCCCTAAAAACTTGATAGTTGCTCAGCTTATCAACCAATATTCTCCTTCTCAACCCAAGAAAAAGTTCTTTATCAATGGATAAGCATAAGTCCTGTTGGGGACTGCCCTGCCTGGTTTCAGAAGCTGTAACCCCCCCACGGCTAAGGCTGAACAAAGGACCTTGAGACCATAAGCCACTAAGGAGACAAAGCTTATCTTCCCAGCTGGGGCTCCACCTCTGTCTCCTCTTACTTCACCCTGCCTGGCCCTGGGCAGATGACTGGTTAGCCACTGACAAGTAAGATTCCTCAAAGGAGGGACAACCTAAGACAGGCCTAGTCTCAAAGGGGCACTCAGGGAAGGACTTGGGGGCTATAGAAAAAGGGGAAGATGGACTCTCCCCTCTGCTATGACATAGCCTGAGTCCTCATTCTGTCTGCGAGAAGTATCCTAATCTCTTGGCTTCCTGACTTCCCCTGCCTGACTTAAGCCTGAAAAAATGCTGGACGTGATGGGCCCTGTTCTGGAAAGGGCAGGTTCCCCAGGGCAATCAGGCCTAAGAAAGAATGCATAAGATCCTGTGAAACCTGCTTTGCTAATACCCTCAATTTAAATGATAAGGGTCCAAGCCTAAAATGAGTTTGTTTCCCAAAGTTTTATGGCCCTTTAGCCAACTGACTCTGACTCAGAATGGGCCCTTGGAGTTCTTTGAATGTTATCTATTGTTTGATCATTACTGCCTGACAATGATGAATAAAGACCTTTCTTGAGGTAATGCTCCCACCAGAAAAGCAATAAAAGCCTGTCCAGGCAAGAGTAGGGGTACTCTGTCACTCAGAGAGTGGCCATGCCATCCTTTTTTCTCCACAGGACTTTTGTAGTCCATGTGAATTTGTTTGTTGCATCCACAACATATGGACCCCACTGTCCGCATCACAGTCCCATGACCATAAAAAGGTGTCAGCCCTGGCTGGTGTGGCTCAATGGATTGAGTGGCGGCCTGCGAACCAAAGGGTTGCCAGTTCGATTCCCAGTCAGGGCACATGCCTGGGTTGTAAGTCAGGCCCTCAGTAGGGTGCACTCAAGAATCAACCACACATTGCTGTTTCTCTCCCTCTCTTTCTACCTCCCTCCCCCCCTCTAAAAAAAAATAAATAAAATCTTTTTTTAAAGTTGTCAACAATTTCAGAAAAACAATGAACCAAAGGTGCAAGATATGAAGTTCAAAATGCATCAAAGTGCTCAAATTAAGAGTCAAATTTGTCTTCTTCATGGCTCTTACAGCCCTTAGAAGCCAAAGCATCTCATCAAAAACCTGGTAATTTAGTAGGGACAGGGACAGAGAGCAAAGGGGAACTCATTTTGTAGAAACCCCTGGCCTCCCCCAGCAAGTCTACCCATATAAGGTCAAAGCCAGCCCAGCTGGGCACTGCCAACTCCATCCCGCCCGTTTGGCAGTGGTGCAGGTGGCCCCGCCAAGGCTCGCTGCCCAGGCCCAAAAGAACAGTGTCAGCGCTGCGGAGAGCCACCCTCCTGTCCCCAGCCCCACTTGGTTTTCAACAGGTTCCTTCCACACCCCCAGGTTATGACAGAAAAGGAGCGACTCACACACATATAAATGTTTTCAGTTAATGTGAACATAAGAACATTTAAAGGGAGCCCAACATTATAGCACCTACATTATACGAACTAGATCAGAATACAGATCACTGGTCAGAAAAAAAGGGGAGACATGGACACCCTTTAATCCTAGGTCTGTCTTCATAACTCAACCTACAGTACCAAAGGTTTATTATTATGAGGGTTTCTGTCCTTAACTGCAATTTATGGGCTGAACCATGTGAAGTTGAAAACCCTATTCTTTGAACAGTGCTGGAGGGGTAATTTGAACTCATGAAGCCGCATTTCTCATCATCTTATTTACAGAAAAAGAACTTTACCCTCACATGCAAAGTACTTCTAGTAAAAGACAAAAAAAAAAAAAGAGAACTTGGAAAATGAAGCATCATAAATATTTTATAAACATCAATTTGAAAATTTAATAGACCTGACCTTGACCTGAGTGTAAAAAAAAAAGAGTAAGAGAATTATAATACTAACTTGACAGGTACCTGTAGGAGAATGCTGACATTTTATAATTAATGTAACTGTACAGCATTCAGCTACATCTCTCCAGAAGAAGTGAAAAACTGCCATTGCAACAGCTTAAAGCAAAACGTTGTACCCCATGACATTAGCGGCTCAACAGCAACCACATACAACTTGGATGCTAAACACAGGAACCCCCACTCCCTAAACAACTTCCGGTCTGCACTGACAGGACTCTGCCTTTCCTGGAGCCCTTGGCCCAGGCACATGGTCTGGTTGGTCAGTACAGCCACTTCCTGACACACCCATCAACTACTCATTGGAAATCATCAACCATTTGCTCTCTAGGATTCCCTGAATCCCGTACTGTTCCATCATGATCCTTACATGTGCGCGCGCGCGCACACACACACACAAACACACCCTGTATTGACCCACCCCAAACCAAACCTCTGTCCTCAGTAGGACACACCAACCTTGCCTCCTTCCCTCCAAGATACAGCCCAGGTATCACCGAAGCTCTGTCTGGGTGCTGGGCTCCCTCCCTGCAGTAAGTGATAAACTCAGCTTCGCCTTATCAACACACTGTGTGAGAAACTATGCCAATTATATAGTTTAATTAATTCAGGAAAAAATTTAAAGAGTTCTCGGGAGCTTTCAGGTTGCGAATGTATCATACTAGCAGCTGTGAATTTGGGTTATAAAACTTTTTACCTAAAACTTTACAAGAAAAGTTAGGGCTAGACAGGCAATCACAAGACTCTCTTTGAGAAAAACTGGCTTTTCTTCAAGGTTTCAAAGGATAACTTCAAAAAACACAAATCTGAAAGCTTTCTAAGAGTTTAGAGTCTAAAGCACATGTCCTTAACTTTGCAAACCCAGCTGTGGCCCTAAGGCAGGAGTCAAATGCCAGACTTGCCAGGAGAGGAACATCTCCTGAGAGGAACCTAGCTTTTCCCCAGAGAAAAGAGCCCTGGACTGAGTGAAAGGCCTCCAATAATCAGTCACTGGGCACAGTTTCTGGAGCCATGAACGATCAAAAAGGAATGACCAGTGAGTTAGGAGAAGTCAAGGAGATGTTTCAAGGACTAGTTGGGAATTATGCTGAATGATGTTGAGAAATGGAAGAAAGACATGGGCAGGAAAACAAGTACCCCTTGGACTGGGAAACACAGATGCCAGCGATTCTGAGAAGAGCTTTCTCAGTGAGGCGGTAGGAAGTGCGCTTAGACTGGAGAGTGAGTGGCTTAACATGTGGAGTGGTGAGGGAGTCCCAGCCGGCAGTGTCGACGAATCCTGCAAGAACGTCCATGAACAGGGGATGCAGACACACAGGCCGAAACGAGTGGGAAGCGAGGCCTCGGAGGAGAGCTTTCCCCGTTCAGAGAGAAGATGCGAGTGCATATTTCCACGCTGATATGAGTGGCCAGGTGGGGACGCAGGCAGGGGAAACCAGACCAAGATGTCTTTGAGAAGATGGAAAGGGAGGGAATCCAAAATACACGCCAAAGGAAGGGCACGCTTGCTGAGTTTAAACAGTGGAATATGGTGGGAACAACCTTTCCAGATGAAAATCAAGCACTTTAGAGATTACATAGAGCCATGAAAAAGACTACACCCTTGAGCCAGCAATTTCACTTGTAATAATTCTATCTAAAAAACAAAACAAAAACCCAAAATGAGTTTTAACTCATTCTCCTTAATAATTAAGGAGAACTGCTAGGTAAATGATAGTTGTATAAAATGCTTATGAAAAGTCCTTAAGGACACCAAAAAAATGTTTATAGTAGTAAGGAAAAAAAGTAACTACAAAATTCCAAATGCTAGATTTCAAATATATATAAATATGTGCAAAGACAAAAGAAGAAGGACACTCAAAATACTCACAACTTATCTCTGGACAGCAAAATAATAAGATACAGTATTCTTCATTTTATATATATTTTTTTAATTCCCCCCACCAATGAGAATGGGTCATTTTAAATATCAGAATAAAATAATTTCTTTTCATCTTGCCTCTATTTTCAATGTTTCCCTCTCTACTTATTCCTTCCTAAGAGCATTACAGATTTTTGTTTCAAAAATATCTTTGGGTTCTTTCTGTTTATAAAATACAAATGTATACGGAAATATCTGGGACATTCAAAGAAATCACCACAAGCCAAAATAAAAGCCACGAACACAATGACCTGCTATAGCTGTAACGTTAGCTGTTCGCTCATGCACCCTTTTTAATGGGGACAGGCTCAGCGCTGGTAAGGCCACAGAGAACAATCCACGAGAATTCAGAGAACATTCGCTTGATAGAGCAACAAGAAGGGAGGTCAGGGAGAAGAGGTAACAGGCAAAACCCAGATTCCTCTCGCTGGATGATCGCGGTAGAGCAACCATAACAAGGATGAGCCCGAGTTTCCTCCACGCGCAGAGTGAGGGCAACTTCAAACAAGGATTACTTAGCCACAGGCTGAGAAACCAGCAATTTCCAAGTCAACAGAGGAATTATTTTTTAGCCCCCACTTGATCAAAAACAAAAAGTGGTCTGTGAAGATTAGGAGAACAAAGAAGGCACTATAAGGAAAATGTTGAAATTTTCATAGACCCAAATATCCCAGCTCATGAGTTAATCAATCGCATTTGTAACCTAAGAATTCAGGCCTCTTTTTAGTGACTTTCCAATCAGGAGGCTCAGGGTTAGAACTCTAGCCCCTCTGTCTACTAGCTGTGTGACCTTGAACCATCTACTTCACTCACCCCCAGGATCTTCATTTTTAATTTCAGCACTTTAATATTCTACCTGTAGAGCTCTTACAAGAATGAAAGGAAGTAAACTATAAGAAACACTCAGGGAAAACTTGATACATAATTATAATTTAACAATTTTTAGTTTCCTTCCCTAACTTCCCTCATTTACCACCTTCACAGTTTTTTGTCACCTCACCTGTTATCTGTATCACCTTTTCAGTAGTTTTCTCTATATAGGTTTACATTTTTTTTTCCTAAACAGATTCAGTCTTACCTTCAAACACAACCTACTGAAAGACTGGCTATGAAAGCAGACAATGCCAGACCATCCATGACAACGGAACTCTGACCTTGGTAACCAGCCCCAAAAGCCAAAACCACAGGATCTGCAGCAAACTGTCCAGAACAGTCAGGATGTGGTCCATGACTACCGGTTCCCACAGGTGAGCCCCTGCTTCCCGCCAGAACCCACAGGAGAACGCTAACTGAAGTCCCCGAAACGGTCACGTCGGGTGCCTGCCTCTGGCATCCCACGCCAGCCTGCACTCAGGGCACACTGAGGCCGGCCCTTTTTATCTGTGCTCTAAAGCTCTCCTACTCCTCTGCCTGCCTCAAGGATGGGCCAAATGTCAGTCAAGGTGGCTGGCTCCTTTGCTAGGCAAGCTCTGAATGAACTGTCTGTCTGTTCTGATTTGGAGGTGGTATGTGTGGACACCCACTCTGTGAAAGAGCAGCATTGCTAGGCTAGTTATATTCTTCTAATATACATAAAAATAAATACTTAACTGTAAAATTGAAAACCTTCTCCCTTGTACCACCTCAAATAATCTCAATTGTCACACTTTAGGAAATGGTGGCCATGGGTGGAATTCTCAGTTACATTCTGCCAACACTACAGCCTCCTAGGGAGCCCAAGTTAACAAGCTTCCTTTCTAATCTCTGTGAAAAGTGTCTTCTTTATTAACACTTCTCAGTCAGAATTCCGAAGTCTGACAGTGCTACCAGCATATTTCCTGGAGGGAGGACAACCGCACTCAGGGCTCTAGAATGCTAAATTTGTGAGTGGCCATCTGTCCACAACTTTAGAGGGATCAGGCCTCCGTGGATCTGAGTGAGGTGGGGAGTGGGGAAGGAAAACAATCACCGCTGTCTCCCAGCTTTCATGGAAGGCTATTTGAAATGCCCGTGACCCTTGTTTGCACCCATATTTCAAGATGCAAAGTTTGGGATCTAACTCTTCCAACAACAGACCTATTCAACAATGTGATGCAAAGCGAGAACATTAGGAAATACGAGAAAGTATTTTGTTTCTTTGCTTATAGGAAAGATCTCTTCATCTTAAATTTGCATTTTTTAAAAAAAATTCTCTAAAAATCTTCCAATGTGGTTTTTTCTGAGTGTAATTTTCCACTAAATTTGAACATTTCTTAATCTCTGGAATTACTTAAATATCTCAAAAGTGTTTTAAAACAGTAACAGACTCTAGGTGATGGAGAAATCTGCAACACTGCTACTTACTGGTGACTTTAAAGTATGTTGTATAATTGACATTGTTTCACAAAAAAGGGCAACAAAGGAGTTCATGTCCTGATAATGAAAGCTGAACTCCAGTGCAGAAAGATGAAGAATCAAAACCAAGGGACGACAAGGACCCACAGGGTTACGCGCCTGTCGTCACGTGCTCTGCCAATCAGCGCTGTGATGGTTCCACAAAGACTCCAGCGCACCCGACTGGAGCTAATTATGGATGTTCAAGTGATTAGCGAGCACTTGTTGCCTCTTTCACACCACGCTCCAAACGCAGCCTTTGAGAGGAGCAGAGACCGCAAACACAGCGAGAGAACACTGTTAATCCTTTGGGGAGCATGGAAATGTAAACAGGACTCCTCGCCATCAAGGTGCTTTGGCAACAACAGTCATCTGCATAAACACATGCCCAACAACAGACAGGTGTTCTGTTTCACAACTCGCACCCATTTGATGCTTTCAAGTAAGCATCGTGCACAAACTGTTAGGAGTGCTTTGAAACCAGCTGCAACGACTATAATTAGCTGCTTCCCTGCACTGTGTTTACTTTTACCTGTTCAGCACCGTGCTGTGCCAGCTCGCACGCTCAGAGCAAAATGACCGTTTTTGGAGCTTTCACTCCGAAGGTAGAGACAGAGAACTGGCCAGAGTCAACTTCAGCTCGTTTAACTGGCACCTTCTGCAAAAGAGCCCAATCAAAAATACTAAGGGAAAAACTCAAAACTTTTGTTTTAAAATATATGTTAATGAGACAAAGGATAGTTTTTGTTCGGAAGCTGTTTAAAGTTTTGACGTGGAAGAGACTCAAAAATTAAATAGAAGTAGAAATATTCTAAAAGGCCATTAATTAAAGACTAAGTAAAACTTGGTGCTGTTTACTCAAATGGAATACTATACAGCAGTTAAAAGGCATGGCCTTCTGGTAGCTATAGCTGTACCTACACAGATCTACAGCAAGCACTCTGTGTAGAGCTACAGGCAGCAGGAGGTGGGGTAGGGGGACAAAAAAGAACATTTCAGAAGGCCAAGAACCAAAGGCTAACCAACCACCAGGAAAAGTACATAGGAACCGAGTCCATAGCTACATAACTATAAACATAACTCTAAAGTCAGGATTTTCAAATGTATTAATACAAAGCCCCCAAAGCCCAAAAGGCAAACATGTCAGGGCTTCTCAGTCGGAAACATTTGGCTGGGCTGATCCCCCTAAAATCCAACAGAGACGCACTGTCAAGTCCATGCGGGTGGAGACTGTGTCAGCCCCGTGGGTCAAGGTATCTCCTGTGCCTCGCTTAGCACTTTAGTAAATAGTGTTCGACCAAGAAAGATTTCATGACTAAATGCACGCATGAGTGAGTGCGTAAAGTTCACAAATAAACAGAAATGCCAGAACACTGTATTTAAAAATGTGAGCTAGAAAAAGGAAAAGTGAATCACATTACATTATTTTTAAATGCTTATTAAAATATCATTTTGCTAAGATATTTGCAACTTTAACAACAGGCTACTCATACTGAAAATAACAGGTAATACTTTACAGCTAGACAAATATTTTGTTCTATTTCTCCTCAAAACATCTTCCACCACTTTTCTTCATTGCTAGAGACTATTGTAGCATACTGAGCAACAAATTCACGGTCTGAGTGGCTAAGTCTTCTCATCATCACCGCCATCATTGCCATTATCATCGTTGTCAGATTGTTACCAGTTTTTTCAGCTAGTTCTATCCTTTTTAATTAGACTGAGCTGCAGAAGCAGCTCACAACTGTACCTGTTTTACACAATCAGACATGGAAAACAAAATCTGAATCCAATGAAAGGGTCCCATTTTAGAAGTACTGGGAAAGAGAGGTGGAAGATGACAGGTATGAAGCATGGCACCATGGGAAAATAAGCAGAATGGCAGAATGAATTGGACGTTGACAATAAGTCATTGACTTATTGTTACAAAGTGAAATTAGCTCCTTTTGCTAGTGATAAGCATAAAACATGTCCTAAATAAATATTAAATATAATGATAGGTAATTGGGGTGTGGGGGGGATACATTTAGCTTTGATTATATTTAGTCCAAATTATCCGCTACATAGTTATTTAAAAATCTACAAATCTGTGTACTTAAAAAAAATGCAAGTACCGGACAGAAGGCTTCAGATGATAACATGTGCTTCGTAGTCCGATACCTGGGTTCAAATCCCAGCACTCCAACTTACTCTCAGTGTAACCTAAATAAAGTTAATCCCTCTAAAGTGCCATTTCTTTCACTACAAAATCAGACAATAACACAATAATGCCCACCACATAAAGTTGTTATAAGAATTAAATTATATAATATATACAAAGCAATCAGCAGAGTACCTGGCACATACTGTAGGGGTGATCAATATGTTTGAGAAATTATAACCACTAATCATTATCAGCTATAATAAATAACATCCGGATTCAAGAACACTGAGCTTAAGGAAAAAACAAAAGGCCTTCATGGCTGCCCTCAATGCCCAACATTAAAAAAAATAAAAGGTACTAAAGGAAGCTGAAAGACACACACTCCCAGAAGAAAACAAATAGCAAGAGTAGGAAGAAAATGGTTCTACAGACAATGTTTTAAAAATCAGGAAAACATCAGCTGTAGAACAATTCTGTTCGTAGAGAGGTTTCAGAGATAGACCAAAACAAGAATGGAGAATACAGTAACAGATAATCTTAAAGAAATTAGGAATCTTGGCAAGTGCCGAGTGCTAAGCTTTAAAAAAAAAGAAAAAAAGGAAGCCCAACCACAAAATAAGAAAGTCAAGGCACATGCCAGGTCACAACATAATACAAAACAGAGAGGAACGAAGACTTAGCTCAAGTCCATCTGATTCCGTCAGGGGGATGCTACCTGTCATGGTCATTTTCTTCCCATGTCCGATGGACGGGACCCGTGTAGCTGGCTCTCTGTGGACCCTGAGAATGCGTGCTGAGTAAGTGGACTGCGGCACACTTGAATGGCACATGTGAAATCCCACCTGAACGCAGAGCAGTCTGCCTCTCCAGCACACTTCTCACAGACCACCTCCAGCCCTGCCCGTCTACTTGCATCGCCAGGAAGGTCCAAAGTCTGTCACCCTTTGCTGGTGACTCTGCCAGGAGCCTGCTTCTCTTCACAGTGGAACAGGAGGCTCTGGCTCCTCTTAGGCCTCAGCTTTACCATCACAACCTCTGGAAAGCCTTCCTGACTCTACTGCAGTCGACAAGCACGTGCGTGGACAAGTCACTATTTCAGTGTCTCCGTAACGGGGATGATGATCACCTTACCTCCAAGACTGTTGGGAAAATTGGGTAATTCATGGGAAGCACCTAAAATATTGCTTGGCAAGTAGCAGCTGCTTAATAAAGCATAGCTGGCTTTGCTATTTCTGACCCCTACGTCTAGGTGAAGAACCCCTTCTGCAAAACGTTTTTTAATTATTGTATCTCTTTTCCTGCAGTAGCATTGACCAACCTGTGGGTTCCGTTACACTTGCTAAGGAAGATGAAAAATAGACAGAAATAAAAGTAAAGAAAGTAGAAAGCAAAAGGAAAGTGGGCACTTGAGACAGGAATGAAGAGAGTGAAAGAGACAAGGGAAAGGGCAGACTCCTTAGTAAGACAGTACAATACAACTGGGCTCCTGGTTTAAGGATTTTGATACTTTCCTCCTGAGCTTACAAAGATTCTCCACTGAATCAGACAACAGAAGTTCACTGGGGGAAGTTCCTGGGTGTCAATGATGAGAATACTCTTTTGGTATAAATCAGATGAAATGAAAAAAAAAGGGCCAGAAGGATTCCTTGCCCTAATTTGGGAATAAAAATCACACATAAAAACTGATCTAGGCTAAAACAGGACATACTTGTAAATTAGGAAAAGATTCCAAAACACTAAAGTACTTTGGTCTCTTAATACAAATGAGCTGTTCATTTTTAAATTATATAGAGCAACATTATGACCAGAGATTAACATAAACTAATAGACTCAAATTGCATCAACCACCTCTGCAGCCCAGAGAAGTTAAACAGAAGAAAGCACAATGAACGGACTCTTCACCAAAAAAAGAAATGTTTGTTTTTGCAGGTTAGCGCCACCATTTTTTCCACATTTGCATCCTAATAGTTCTCCTCGGTCTCCCCATTATGCAACAGTTCTTTACAATACCGCCAGCTACCCTGGCGACTGGGCTCCTCTGCCAGAGTGGCTTTGTCCAAACCCTAAAGCTGTGCTTGGCTTTGCCCGGAGCCCAGTGGCTGCCTGCGATCTGAATGCCAATGAAGGGGACGGACCCTGCTGCCTATCAAGCCAGAGACTAAAAGGTCTCTTTGGGGTCAACAAACTGTCTCGACTACTTTCTTACGCTTAGGAGACTGGAAAACGAAGCTAGAAATGCATCCTACTTCTTAGGAGGACAATAGGGAAAAGTATGAAATGTTTAACATTCATCAGATACTTTAGGGCTTTGACTTTATGAATTAGAGAGGGGTCTAATAAACCTTTGCATGTAAATAAGTGCTTATTCTTTTAAATAGGAATAAGTTTCATATTAAGGAAAAAGTGTAGCTAAGTTTCAATTATCATATCAAATCTGAGGATATTTAGAGAATTTATATCATCAAAATATAAAAACTTGCATCCTGCTAACCACTTGGTAACTGATTCAGACAGATGAATGACAAGGATATAAAGACCATAAACCATTCATTGTAAAGTTTAGCGTTTGGATACAATCTAAGAAATGCAAAATTAATAACTCTAAGGAACCATTTCCGAGGTAGTCCCTACTGAATAGCGAACATTAAAAACGCTAACTGAAGTGAAAAATACTGTTTTAACTACATAGTTTCATTTCAATCGTCAATGAAAAATAACATTGTTTTTGTCTGACTGACTGCCTATCAGCCATGACCATATATTTCCTTATTTAAGGGTGTGGAGGCTCCTCTTAGTCCTTATAACTGAGTTGCCATCTCTCCTGTTTAATCAAACACCAAGTCCTCTCTGTCCCACCCCCTGCATGGCTCTCGCATCTATCCATCTACCTGCTGCCACACCCTGGCTGTCTCACCTGGATTCCTGCAGGTCTTCTGACCGACCTCCGGCCAGAGCCGTCCAACACGCACAGAATGCAGACTGTGTACGGAGTTTTATATTTTCCCAAAACCGTATTTAAAAAGGTCGTAAGAAACAGGTAAAATTATTTTAAACAATATATTTTACTTAACAAATATATCCAAGATATTATCATTTCAACAAGTAATCAACAAAAAATGTACGGAGGTATCTTTCTCTTTTCTCTTCCAAAGCATGAATTCAAAATCCCGTGTGCATTTTACACTTACAGCATCTCAATTTAGGCTTTACATTTTCAACAGCTTAAGTGTCGGAATAGTCCTACCAATGAAATAAAGTGAAAGGAAAAATATATTGCTTCAGTTTTTTTAAGTAAAACTTAGAATCCAGGGCCTGGGCCACACCCCACACTTCCAGTCCTTACCACGGGGCCCACGGCGGGTGGGACAGACGGCAGCACAGCTGCGGGGCTTCCCTCTTCGCCTCGTCCTGCGCAGACTCCACAGGTTCAGAAATGCAGACTGTTCACATCTTCCTGCACCCCCCCCCCCCCCCCCGCCTCACCAAGGCCTTCGGCTGCCTCTCAGGGCTCTTCTCACCCCGCGGCCCTGCACCACGCATTCCTTCCATTCCCAGACCCATCTCCCTCCGCTGCCCCTTCCCACTCGGCTGCAGCCACGCCTCTGCCGAGGCGCGCACTGAGCTCTGCCTCCTCCGCCTGTGCTGTTCCTTCTCCCGGACACTCTTCTTCCTCGTCCCTGTCACCTGGCCACATCCCGCTCCGCCTTCATGCTCCAGCCTGGAGATCTCTTCCTCTTCTCGCATCCCATCCTGTCACAGGGCACAAGCTCGCGCGGGCACAGGGACGTGTCACCCGTGTTCACTGCTGTATCCCTAGCGTTTACTGAAATGCCTGGCGCTGCAAAGGCACTCGGTAAGTATAAACCGATCAACAGAGTAATCTGAGCCCTCAGAGTGGGCTGCAGACGTGTCCTCGTGTCCACACAGGTGGTAGGAAGACAAGTCCTCCTGTGAGCTCATTAAGGTTTTTACTCTCACTGGCCCAAACAGGCTGACCATGAGAAAATATGCCAAAACTAACACTGAAACACCAGACTCGCGAAGTTGGGATATTCAGTGCGGAGTAACACTTTGTGCCTTGATTCATGTGTGTCCACTGGAAAGAAATACGCCTCAAGATCAGAGGGAAGTTTTTCTACATTCCTTCGAAGGGGAGCTCATTAGGATGATTCTACGTTTCTTTCTGTCTTTCCTCACTCTAATTCTTGTGAGACAGGGTAATTTATCTGGTGTATAGATTTTGGAGAAAAAAACCTTGGTGTGCAGAATTAAGCTCAGCCCTTTTTCTAACTTTCGAAATTATTCTGTAACAGAAAATGCAAATTTGCCCTTGTTCCTACTTGCAAGAGATCAGCAAACTAACTACACAAAGCCTGCAGCCTGTTTTTCTAAATAAAGTTTTATTGGAACACAGCCATGCCCACCAGTTGTCCACAGCTGCTTTCTTGCACTAGGATCATGGAGTTGAGTAGGGGAGTTGTGGCAGAGACCAGAAGGCGTACACAGAAATTCACCACCTGGCCCTTTACAGAACGGCCCATGCTCGAGGGCACTGACTTACGTGGGCTGCCTGAAATGCCCTTGGGAAGCCCTGCCGCATTCTGCAATTCAGTCAGCGTTCCCGCGGCTGTCTCACTAAGACCTCCCATTCAATCTCTGTCAGAAGTATACTTTGGCTGCCATCTTTACTCTACATTTTATATCTAGTTCTGTATAGAATGCAGATAAGAAAAAGTAATTATTTATACTGCGCCCTCCAGAAACCCCAACACTTTATCTGTGTAAATTTTCCAGGCATATTTATTAAGTTCTATGGTGAGAATTTTGAGGGAAGAGGTCTTAGTCAAGTACTTTTGTGACCTATAAAGTATCTAAAAATCTGCATTTTGAAGGGAATGTTGGCCCTACATCCAAGAAATTTATATCATTAATGTTAACTTCATCCCATGTGTAATTATATTTATATTCCTTATATTACCAATAAACAATATTAGCAGTCTAACCTCTAGCCTACTAATTTAAAGACTTACAGTGTAAGTTGTCATGTTAGACCTTTGTATTATAAAAATATATACCTGTATCTTCCCCCAAAAGCTTGTTAGTCTTGAACCTCATAGATTTTTGTTTCCTCGAATGTTTCTCTCTGTGTCTTGCTCTCTAAGTAAATCAATATTAGTCATAAAGGACCCTGGACCACCTATTTTCAGTAACACTAGTGAAAACTGTTCCAATATTTTATTAAGAAGCGTCTGTCTTTTTTCTCATAGTGATGTTGTTTTAAACTAAACCCCTTTAGCCAATGACAATTCTGTCACATGCGCTTGTGAAAATTGACATGCAACAATATCAATCCTTGACAATAACTATAGTGAAGTTAAAGAGGGAATTAAGATTTTCCTTTCATAGGTTATAAAACAAGAATCTCACATAAAATATTTAAATAGGTCAATGAGAGCGCTGCACATTTTTATCACATGCTCTTTATTCATCTCAACTTCCTAACCAATTTCGTTTATTTTATTTAAGATCATTTTCCTGATGCTACACACGTCCCATGCCCAAAGCTTCCTACTAAAGTGTCTTCAGTAATTTAACACCAGAGGATTAGCCAATGTAGTGCGGCGCATGAAATACTTCCGACCTTAGGACCCACCCAGGTTTATTTTTGGTTGATGGGAATTCTTTCTAGAACAAAATCAAGAATACAAATATACCAATTAGAGCTTTTCAAAGAAATCACTTCATGCAAATGAAAAAGAACTTAGTTTTCTAAATATTTTTTCATCTCACCTAGGCCATTTAAGCCCTTTGTACTCACACTATGCAACAAATTCTTGTAGGTCGTTTTCTCATAATCCTTTGATACATTCTGTGATATACACCTCCCGTGAGAGCTCTTACCTTCCTAAATCAGAATTTTTTTTTAAAGCAAACCCATTAAAATCATATGAAAAATGGGATTTCATATAAATGATAAAGATGACTCTCAGACACCTTAAACATTTGTTTTTATGTTTTCTTCTCATTTGGTAGCACAGTAAGATACACTCCTTGGTCTTCTTTATTTTCCTAACAGAAACTTCTCCTGAAGTATTTCGGAAAGACAGCCTTCTGCTCACAAAAATCACGGACATAAAAACATGTCGGGGGCATCAGGGTATTTTTCTTTTAAAAATGCGTAGACCATTTAGTACTGGGAAGTGTGTTAGCTTACTTCGCACTAACTGGTACACGGACAAGGGTTGGCGGGCTCACTGCACACACTTGGGAGCACGTGGTGCCCAAGGTCACCAGAACAGATCGAGGGAGGAAGTACACTGTTTCAGCCCAGAAGTGACACTTAAGATTGTCAGTCACAGCCCACTGGCCAGAAACCTGCCCTAGGAATCTGCCTAACCGCATGGAACTGGAAAATGCAGGAGCAAATAGAGAGGCTGCCTCCACCTCCGAAACGCAGGTCTAAAACATCGCTCCACGTCATCACAGCTCTGGGCAAAGAGATATTGAGGATGGGTTTCGTAGACCAACTTTCAATTGCATTCTCAACAATGTCTAGCAGTTTTTCCTAGAGAAAAGAAAAATTATTCTATTTATTTAAACTACTTCATTTTCATAGTTCTTTTCAAAAATAGCATGATAATGAATATTAAGAAAACACAAAAATAAGCATTTGAAATTAATTTTATGGTTTAAAAATACAGAGAGAAGTTTCATCAAGTTCAAAAAGATTTTCAAAGAATTTCATAATATATCAAATACCAAGATAGAGCAAGTGATGATGTCAAATGTTCTAGGTAACATCTAATATACAGTGTCCCTTCTTAACATAAGGAAGCTTCATTTCTTTTAAATGCAGTGTGATAAAATTATTTTAGTACTCCAAATAAACAGCAAATACATGACAAAGTGCTCAATTCCAGTGGTCATCAGGAAAACACAAAATAAACCACAACGCCATAGCACTACATACCACCAAAACGACTAAAATGCAAAAGGCAATCTTAAATGTTGATGAAAAACAAATGGAACTCCAATGGGAATGTCAAAACCCAACACATCAGGAGAGTATCTAGACAAGAGTAAAACACACTCATTTGCTATGATCCAGCAGTCCTGATTCCAGGTATAAACCAACAGAAATCTGCATGTAGCACACCAAAAGATATTTAGCCAAAGAGTAAAAACAGCCCAGACACCTAACAGTAGAACAGATACGTAAATTGTGATATCACCAAACAATGAAAATATTATTTAAGAATAAGCATGAATAAACTACTGTTATACATAACAACATGGATGATGTCACAAAAAATAATTGTGGGGAAAAAAAAAAGCTCTATGATTCCAAGTTCAAAAGCAGGCAAAACGAACCCACGGTGGAGCAGTCGTCCCACGGCTTGGTGGAGGCCAGTGGGTGACTCGGTGGGAGGGGGTGAAGGCTGTGAGGGCAGCGGCAATGCTGGGTTTTTTACACAGTGTTAGCTCCCCGGTGTGCTCACTCTGTGAAACCTCCCAGGAGTATTCTTATGATTCTTTTACTTTTCTGTATGTATCTTATACTTTAAGAAAAAGTTTACCTAAAAAATTATTACTCCTACCAGAAATGCACGTTCTTGATGAATTATGTTTTGCACTGACATCTGTTGGTTCCAACAGTCTATGCTCGTGGTAATTTTTGAAATGGCTATTCTTGTTACCTCGAGGGAATTTCATTTGCGATAACTACACTTATTAGTGCTTACCCATTAACTTTATATATATATTTTTTTAATATTTTATTTACCTTTAGAAGGGAAGGGAAGGAGAGAGGGAGAGAAACATCAATGTACGGTGGCCTCTCGTGCGTCCCCTGCCAGGAACTGGCCTGCAACCCAGGCATGTGCTCTGACTGGGAATTGAACTGTGATCCCTTGGTTTGCAGGCCTGTGCTCAATCCACTGAGCTACACCAGCCAGGGCTAACTTTATATATATTTTTATTAACCTCTCAAAAAGATACTTCTTTTGCCAGTAATAAGGGAGGTTTTTAAATCTCTCGTTAGGTTCTTGTTAACGATCTCAGTTCTAAAGTAGAAGTACGGGGCATATCTATGTAAGAAAATAAAATGACGCCCAAGCCAATGAATTTAAAACAACACACCATGCTAAAGCATGTACAGATTTTAGAGATGATTGAGGTCAATTCCTCTCATTTTACAAATAACAGGTAGAGTGATTTGTCCAAAATGACAAAAATGGGTGATAATAGATGATATTAGTATTCAGTTCAGCAGAATAAGAGTTTAGTAGCCTTACCCTAAACTAGTTTTCTGCCCATTTAACCCCTGGTACTAGGAATGGAGGTTATAGCAGTTTGACCTAGTGAACTCAAGACATAGAACACCGTATAAAGTGTCTACAGTACTGACAGTATTCATTTTGAAAATAGTGCTAAAAAAATGCATTAGACTTATTGTGATGATCATTTTGCAATACATACAAGTATCAAATCATTACATTGCACACCTGAAACTAATATAATGCTATTATGTCAATTATACCTCAATTCTAAAACACATTTTGGTAGACCTTCAAAAATTCAATTTAGCAAAATATAACTTTAATACAAATATCAACAAACTGCAAAAACACAAATTCTCAATGTGAAACCAAAATGAAAAAAACTTTCAGGTTTGTTGAATAAGTTTTCTACTTGCTCTGTTTCTATTTCCAATTAGCTGTAGGTCAACAGTTATTTTTCTGAATTCAAAAATAGGTAGTACTTTATATTCAAACGTGTTTTCTCTGTATATTTTTTCCAGTAGTTTAGCATCTATCTCTAACTTGGTCTTTTAGTCATTTGTCTTTTTAGAGCTTCTCAATTATGGCTATGTTATATATTTTCATAATATCCAAATCATATCCTACTCGATTATTCAATTAAAATGCATTTCAACTTTATATTTCAATGAACATGATTTATCTTGAGTAATATTTTTCTTCTAAATAATACCAATACATGCCTATATTTGATAAAGCTAGTTTAACTTAAAACAAAGAACAATAATTTCTTATCAGTGCGGCACTGAGTTAATCAGTCACTAATGGCCTATTGCTTGAGTTACTTATACCTCCATTTTTTCAATAGAGAACATAGTAAGAAATGAAAAAACTTCCCAAGTCTGATAACTAGGCCACAGTTAGAACTGCACACTGAACTGCTGACCCTTGTCTGTCTCAAACACTCTATAGAGGAGTCCCATCACTTCTGGACATTTACTGCTGTTGATATTTTTTTAAATTTTAAGACATGAGTTTATTAAAGACAGTGAGGCATCAGAGAAGACAGAGAGAGAGAGAGACAGAGAAGAGAAGAGAAGAGAAGAGAAGAGAAGAGAAGAGAAGAGAAGAGAAGAGAAGAGAAGAAGAGAAAACAGAGATGTTTCCATTCAAAATCTCCAGGAAACTTCATAAATATGCTTAGAATGAAAAGGGTTACTAGGAAGGGGGGGATGAAGAAGGCATCAGAAATATTCAGCCCTGGACTTTACCTCTGGAGAATCCTTACTGTCTCGAATAACACGAAAACGGGGTGGGCTGGGGTACCAGTAGAGGAAAGAGAAACAACTGCAGGCTGCCATGCTGAGCTTCAAAACAACCATCAAAAGGGGCTTTGGGAGCTGACCAGCTGCAAAGTTTTTGTATCAGGCCCTGATTCCATTGGGAGGATGGGTGCCCCTAAATAATGATGTCAAAAGAGTTTTTACATGCCCAGGAAGCTATTTGAAGCAAACAAAAATCTACATTTGTTCCTAATGGAGGTTAAGGCCTTTGGGGATTAGAGAGAGAGAGTGTAGATGGCCATTATCTAAGTAAACGTGTTGTTCCTAGCACAACAAAGGAAGCAGTCCTAAAGAGGAATATGTAATATTTTCACTGCAGAGCTCCAAACAAAGAAATGAAATAAACACTCTTTCAATGTGCCAACAAAAATGTCAGAAAAAAGTTTCACTTTGAAAATTATATGGCAAAGTGAATTTAAGAGTACAAAAGGAATGATAGTTTCCAGGGAATTTTATTAACGGAGCATTTTTGCATCACATTTCAATGTTTGGTTTTTTTTTTTAATCACAGAGGCTATCATTCATAATGACTGGTCCAACATAATTTTAAGAAGGCTAAAGTGTGATGCCGTCCCGGGTGGTCTGTCTGGGTTGCCTCTCTCGTTTCAGCATTCTCTCCTGTACACCTCGGCAGGTGCAACGCGATCATGTTTGCTTGTCCAAAAACCAAAATAATTTTTTCTAAGAGACATGAGCAGATTAAAGGAAGATATCTTCAATTAACAGACTCAGATATTACCTAACAACATCCAGTCTTAAAAACCAATGAAAAAAAATGTTTTGCCCCAGTCAAGGGAAAACATTCTCAAAGCAAGCTGGCGAGGCATCTTCTGCCTGTTTCCAGTTATTCCAAATAATGTCTCCCCTCCTTCTCTGTGGCTGCGTAAGTCTGCATCACAGGCTCTGTTCTGGCCATGTAGTACAGAGGGCTTTCCTGATTAACATTTGTTTTTGTAGAAATTAGAGTAATGTTAATAAACAGGTACCTTTCCAAATAAAAGGGTTAATATTACATTGAAAAGTATTGCAGAAAACTGCCTTAAAATATAAACTGACTTTGTCCATAAATACAATAAAATTCAAAGGGAAAAATTTAAGATAATTCACTTAAGATACAGTACAGGTTTTTTTTGCAAACATGGCTAAAATGATTTAAGAACATAACAGTTCACAAGCCAAGGGTCAGCAATGAAGCAAGGAGTGTAACTGCACTGAGGCATGAAGTCAGGCAGATCAACTGGGGACAATGTGACGCTAAACTTTTTCCACTATAATGTTCTCCAAATTGTTTCCTGTTGAGACCTGACGGTTCTAGCAATCCCTCCTCAGTCAAATAAATAAAAACGAACACAAGTGAAACATAAAAACACAAGCAAGTCCTATAAAACAGTGTGCCTGGGTGTTGACTATATAGGTGTTTCTGAGGAAGTCAGCACAACTTGTCGGCGTGTCTCTTTTGCGTGTTTGTTTAATAATTATATCACTTAGCTGTCAGAAACTGTCCAGAGGTTTTGAAAGAACCATGTTGGAAAACTCCATGGTCAACCAAGATATCTGACAAGCTTTTTAAACATAACTCCTGTGTTTGAACATAAAGCTAAGGAAGCAAAACTAAACTTGGCTATCCCACCCGGGTGAAATGGAAAACTCGGGTGGGATGAAAAACTCGAGTTGGGTAGATGCTGTGTCCTTCCTCACAGCTGAAGAGGGAAACTAACTCACAGCTACGGTGCAGACATGCGCAGTGGTGACCACTTAGAAATCCATGGCTTCAGGAATGCTTACAATGATTAGTCCCGATGCAACCAGAACCGATCTAGCCAACAAATAACTACAACAGTGTTAAGGAAAGGAACTAACTTCACAAACTTTGATGTAGAATTTCAAATATTTTAAAGTTCACTGGAGGAATACTACGATTTAGTGTGATTAACATGGTAAAAATAAATCAACGGCACAAAGCAGTATGCACCGCACAAACTTTCCAGGGTTCGCTTCTGTTCTCTCAAGATGTAGCTGTACAAATAAGATACCTGTACAATCAAGAATCACTCTGCATAAACTCTTAAAGATTGTCTGTTTAGATAAGTGTGACTTTCAAAGCCCTGTCTTGAGGATCCGTCAAGGCTAGCCTTGCCATATGAGTCGCAGTGACATCTAGTGGCAACTGTTGAACAGTACATATTGGGCACCACATCTTTTAGAACCACGAATGAACAGTGCCCAGTCCATGATAGGTATTCAGATGCTATTGCACAAATAAACTACTCTACCTTTAATATATTAAGCAAATATTCTAATTTCACCCTCCTGAAGTCCCTCCTTCCTTTTATTGACTATGTCTGGCCCTTCATTCTTCCCCGTTTTTCCAGTCTGTAAGTTCCCTTCTACCCATACTCACTCGTCTCATTACTTATGGAATCCTTGGTCAGTCTGTGTTTTTTGTCTCCTTTTTCTTTCACGGTACACATTCTATCAATATTCACCTGATGTATATTATATAATCTGCTTTCTGTGTAATTGTTCTGAGTATTGCTACATTAAATTGTAAAACCAAGCCTATAAAAAGATCCACCATCATGCATGTGACCTTGGGAAATGATTTAATTTCATTTGTCTCTAGTTGCCTTGGTCCCCTACCAAGTCAAATGGATAGATGCTTATTTACCAAAAGCAACCTTGCCACCTCTTCTTTACCCTATTCCATCCCTACTCCCCTCAACCCCATCCATCTTGTTCTACAATACATGGCAACTACTGAATGTAAATAATCTCAGCCTCCCACCACTTCATTTGAAAGAGTCTATTTGGAATACCCTTTTCCCCTGTTTCAAAGGAGGACATATACAAACCTCCTCATTTTCAAGGGCTGGCCCCTATTCTTGTCCCATTTCATTGTCATCTAGTGCTAAGATTGGTTATGTAAGTGATTATATCTTTCTTGAACCCAGAATTTCCCTCTGCATTTTGACCACACACACACACCCCCCAGACTGTATTTTACAAGAGTATCAAGCTCAACGCCCTTGTCCCCAGACTGTGGGCATGTCTTTAAAATGTTCTGAATCTAAACATACTATTCTTAAATGTTAGGTTCTTAATAAACTTTTGTTGATGTTGATTAAGGCTGTTGGATACTTGAATAATTAGTCAATTCACTGAAAAGAAAGAATCAAATGATATTTTTAAAAAGGAGAAAGAAAAACTAAAATCCTTTTGCTTCAATTGCTCATACTCACACTGTTAGGTTATAAACACATATAGGAAGTGAGATAACACTTTAGAAAAAAAATTTACTAATTCTGAGCATTGTAACCCAATTTTACTTGTGAAAACTGTTCCATAATATGTCACAACTCTAATTTACATCAAACCAGACATACATGTTTTAAATGTTTCCAAAAAAGACCTCTAAAGGGAAGAGAAATTCCAGAACATCGTGAGGACAGAATCACAAAGAACAACACACACTTCAAGCCTCTACCCAACTTTGAATCTGAAGACATTTGCCACAAGGCCAGTTTCAATGTATACAAAGACCCATGGACTGTTTAAGGATAGCCATGCTAGTGATAAATAAAGAGGACATTCTTCCCAAATGCTTAAATTTGAGTTTAAGTATCAAGAATGCTTAAATGAGTAGCACTCTAAGAAGTGCAATTATATCTAAATTTTATGTACATAATGTTCTCTCATTTCCTTTTTTGAAGGGGAAATGCTATATTCACCTTTTTCAATGATCAGCTGTTTTTGTTTGCTGTTTTCCAGTGAAGAGAAAGTCGGGGTATTCTGCTGTGTGGCCGTGTTCTAAACTTATCAAGTTCAGTCCACCACTGAAGGGAGAGGGGTGCTTTGATCTGGAAGGTACAGGGGGAATTCCGATTCAAAATGACAAATGGAAACAAAAGGAACAGAATGGGCCTGAGGGATGCATGGGAGAACTGAAACAGAACCCAGACACAGGGCAGTAGGGAGGGGGTACAAAGAGAAGCAGAATCTGGGTAAGTATTCAAGGCTAAGTTCCTTATCAAGGAGAGTTCAGGAGGCTGCTGGCCTCTGGGAATTTCAGCTCAGAACCTACAACTGCCTAAGACTACTTTGACTAGCCAATCTGCCATTCACGTTGATAGTCCACCCAATCAAAACTCCACTGGTGGCAGGGAAAGGCGGGAGAACCTGCCTGCAGAAGTTTGGCTGGCCAATCACAGGCAGGTGCTAAGCCAGGGCCAATGCTGTGTACTTCCCGCTGGGAAGCGGGCACTGTTTTGTTATTGTAGTATCTGGAAGTTTCTCTACTTTTGATACAAAACCAAAAATCACTGGATGACAGAACATTTTCAACTAAGGAAAAAAATCTACTTAATACTGGAAAGTACAAAAACTATGATTCTTATCCAAAATCAAGCATGTGCACACCTGAAAGGTATGTGTGACAAAGCACTTTGAAGAGCCCCGAAAAGCTGAGTTAACTGTAGTAACCAGCTGTGCTTTCCGAAACAGTTTTGATTCTGGAATGAACATTCTTTGTATCTGATGATACCAATTCAGCCTTTTCTGTGGTCGATGCTAAAAATGTTACGGATGTTATGTACTGCCCATGTTCATTACCTAAATTTCACATAATAATAGGTTTGTTAAATTAATTTTTCCCTAAAATAGATAAAACAATTATTCCTTATTAAGGATTAATCACTTGCCAAATTTAATTTCCTAAAACAACCTCGTTTTCATTCCACACAAGTCTTAGCTCTGGTGTTTTGAACTTTTTAGTTTTTCAAACTCAAATAAAGTGGAAACGTTTAAGTAACAGAAATACTTTGCAGGTAGTCCCCTGGTTTCTAAGTAGCTTGTACTCTTTTAAGTTCATCGGTAGCCTTTAGGTACTCCAAACATCGTGTCGCAGAGAGCGATGCTACGGCCGTTCATTTGAGGGTGCCGCCCCAAAGACCTGCTGAACGCAGTTGAACGCTGTGAATCAGTGCCAACTGGGCCAGCCTTAAATCTAGGTCGTGGGAATGGAAGGGTGAGGAAAAGGAAATTAAACGTTTTAACCTTCCTCCCAGGCACAGAATTGGCTGTAAGCAAATACCTGAAGCGGGCAAGTGTACCTTCGGCGTATTTCTTACGTCCTTTCCCAAGACATGCTTTTCTCCCACATCCTGCTATTATTTCTACCAGTTTCAAGGTCTTCGTGCCTCTTCCATCATGTCTCACCACCTTGATCCACCTTAACTCCTCCCAACGCCCACACTTCAAGTTTTACAGTCTTCCCTCCACCAACAGCTGATCTCAGCAGGCAGAAGAATGCAAACTGATTCAAAGGAGTAAGTGACGAGGCGTACCTAAACCTTCAGACAGGTGTAGTTCATATTTTTAAATAGCATGGCTACTAACTTACATGTATAATATGGGGCCTTAAGTAGTATAAGAAGTTAAAATAAAACCACCATTTAAAAATGAAAATCAGGGAATACAAAGTTAGGTTAGTATTAACATGATCCTCAGGATCAGTTTTTTGAAATAAGAGACGGTATTTAGTTTAAGAAAGAATTTTTCTTTCAGCATATACACTTGCTAGTTGCATAATATTGCTCTTTGGCAACCCCAGGTTGAAAGGAGTCATTTCTTCCAGGAGATACAACCGTGTCATCACGTTAAATCCCTCACGAAGACTCGCAAGTTCCAACTCCTCAGCGGTTTAGGAGGGTAAGTAGCGGAACGTAAGGACTGATAGGAACAGTTGAGTCATGTTAGAGAACCTCAAAACCTAAACTGAAGAATCAGATTGCAGTCTTTCTCCATGAAGCCTTCTACAGAGTCAAGGTGGAGAAATAACAATGAACTGACTCTTGTGTTAATAATCAGAATGGGGCCTGACAAGTAGATGACAGAGACCGACGTATCAACGTTACTAACGTGACACAGTTAGCATTTAATTGATATGTTGCCTTGAGTTATTCCCTACATGTTTCAGGTACTGGTCTTTTCCCGTGAGTGGAAGCTTGGAAGCAGGTCACGGAAGTCCACATGTTGCACCCGCCTCATTTCTGCCTGTCCTGCCAGCACTCACTCTTAAAGGGTCCCAGTTTGGACGATGCATTATGTACCCTACTTTAAGGATATATATATCCACCCTTAAAGTAGCAGACATGCCTTCAGTTTCTTTGCTCACATCAAGGATGTATACTCAGTAAAAACTTTGATCTGTTTGAACTCCAAATTTAGTACAGGGTTACTATTCTCTTGATTGCAGTCTCATGGTGCTCTGTACTTTATTAATTGGCACTTATCACAGTTGATGATTATACATACAATTGAAAATATGTAAATATTTGTATTTATAATAAGTATATATATTTTTTAATGATTAGCTGTTTAATATCTGCATCTGCACTTGATTTTAAGCTATGAATGGTGGCGCACAACCACGAGCAGTGATTCTGCCCTCCAGCCCCAGGGGACCTTTGGCAACAGTATCTAGAGACTTTTTTGTTCTCTCAACTGTTGTGGGTGTTGGGGCAGCAGGAGGGAGGCTGCTGTCATCTAGCGGGTAGAAGCCAGACATACTGCTGAACATCTTACAATGCAGAAGACAGCCTCATCCAACAGAGAAGAAATGTCTGGTCCAAGACTGTGAAGGCTGAGAAACCCTGTCCCATGAGAGCACAATCTTCCCAGCAGAACAGAACTGATGGGTATGAGAAAGTCGATAAATACTTGCCAAATTAATGAACAAATGCATCACTCAAATCCTTTACTAATTCTTCCTATACTGGCTCCTTCTTGCTCCTTGCCTGCCTTTTGTCACTTTTACAAACCCACGTGAAAGACTGGAAATTAAAGGTTAAAGTGTAAGTCAGTCTTTGAAATGCTCTAATTACTAACACATTGAGAGATGAGCGGGTAAAAGAGCAAATTAGCTCGATGAGCTTCATGTTAATGATGTTCTCCATGTTACCAGAATTACAAATTAAATGATAGAGAAGACTCTCAGGAGTCTTCTCCTGACAATTCTCCAAACAATTTTCTTACTTTTGCTTCAAGCAAGCATTAGATAAGTTCAGAACAGAGCAAAGAATGTTCATAAAGACCAGTATAAAAATCTAAGACTTATCCATATCCCAAATATCAACAAAATCAAGTAGCTACTAAAACACTGAAAGAACCCCCTATTTTATGGCAGTTTCACGTAAAAGATCCTCGTACGAGGCCACGGAATTCCAAAGCAAGCATTAAAATGTGACGGTGAGCTTACTGTTCCTTCAGTCGCTAGGCTTGGCCAAGGGCTTCAGGAATCTGTGGCACCACAGTGGGAGGCAGAGGGCTGACCCCAGTCAAGTGGCCCCGAGGATTCAGTGAGAGATTGGTCACATGCAAGAGACTGATCAAATAAATAATATATTGAAGATAATGATACCAAATTTCTCACTGGAAGTAATAAACAGAAAGGGCGAAGCTAGAATGAACTCTACAGTGTGAAACAGGACTTGAGAGATTGATATAAACTCAGTTATCAACCTATAAATGCAGAAATCAGTATACATACAAATGTACACACACACACACACACACACACACGTGCGCACACACACACACAATTTTCCAGCTATTTACTGAAAAGGCCTGAGAACAGTGATACTCAATATGGTGAACACAACCAGTGTCCAGACTTGAGTTCTAAATACTGTCCCCCCAATGTCAAAAAGAACCAGTTCCCTGGAACACAGCTAATTCCAGAGCTGGGGCAGGGACACGATGAGCTGAGCCTGGAGCATCTCATAACAGTACTCTAAGATTATTTTTAAATTGCCTACTTTGAGACTCCTATATAATGATTTGATCAAGTCAACACACTATTTTACAGAAACAAGGTATCCAGGAAGGAAGATAATGTCAAAATCATGTTTTTGTAATCTGACTTATGTATAAACCAATGATCCACTGTCTACAGATGGCTATGAAAGCATCCAAAAATATATATTTCTGTGTGACAGAGTGCATCATGCCCCTCAAAATGGATTGTTTTCCATACTGTGAATAAGACCATTAACGCACTTTCTCTCAACCCCTTCTTTTCGATTGTAAGTCCTGTCAAGACTCACCAGGCACACGAAGTGAACAAACGCCACCCTCAGCACCTGTGGCCATGCACACTGCCCAGGGCCAGGCAAAGACTGTTGACGCTGTACTTAAAATGCAGATCTTCTAATCTTCCAAAATCATTTGCTCACTGTTCCAGAAACATCTCTAGAATGAATGACAGCATTCAGGATTGGGGCCAACTATTTTAAAGTGAATTTTAATGTTTACTTAGAGACCTGCTACCAATCACTTACTTTTATGTAGTTTATGGTACTCTCTAAGACGTATCTGAATGGAAAATACCTTAACAACGTATAAAAGCAAAAAATGCTATTTCTAAGTGTAATTACTCAACTATGAAATCAAATGAAATATCAAATTTTCCTACTGAATTAAAAATTATCATCTTTCCATTCTTCATTAAATACTGCCTAGTAGCTACAAAGAACTGCATGGATTATTACTTTAATAAAGAAAAAATGATCCATCCCTGGCCAGTGTGGCTCAGTTGGCTGGAATGTTATTTCATACACCAAAAGGTCATGGGTTTGATTCCCAGTCAGGGGACATACGTAGGTTGCAGGTTCGATCCCCAACTGGGGCATACATGGGAAGCAACCAGTAACTATTTTTCTCTCACTCTCTCAATCTCTCTCTTCCTCTCTCCCTAAAAGTCAATAAACCTATTTCAAAAAGAAAAATTACCCAACTTAAAGTTTATTTTATTATTGTTGATCATTAATAAAACCAATCAATTAATTCCTAAAGCATCATTTTACTCTACTGAAACATCATATGTTTTAAAATGGGAATAGCCTGTCCACCAGGATTTAACTTCTGGAGGTTCTAATTACTATTAACAATTTAACCAATTAAATTATTTCATGATTATAGCCTCAAAATAAATCCCTAAAGTCCTTTATTCAAACCAGTAAGCTATATTTCAGGGAATCCTGCTGTCTTTAAAACTGGTATTCACAGATAATTAGGTAATAATCCAAATTTTACAAATGTTATTAAATGAATGAGAAGTTAGTGCTTTACTGTAAATCACCTGAAAATTCACCTTTATTATTTAACGTATGGCTTCAGTTCAAAGCCCACATGGAACACAATATTCCAGCAGTTCCCTCATGGATATTTGTCTTTATCAGCATTGGCTAAAAACATGTCAATTAACAAGGAAAATTTTGCAACAGATTTAGAACAAGGAAGAATTCATACAACAGATGTCCATACCAAAATCCTTCATAGGACACTCAAATTTAAGTGAAAACAATTATGGGAATATCAAAAAGTTTATTTAATCAATCTGGGAGGTTTCTGGACATATAAGATCCTCTAGTATATGCAAAATTTTGAAGGGGTAAGTCTATTCAGTAATAGTCCTAACAGTGTCCAGAGGAGAAACCAAAGAAATGTGATAGTTAACTCCTTAATAATTCTAGAACTTACGCACCAGCTTTCCTTTAAAGTTCAGTTACATAATTCCCTTCAGTTTATTTCATTTCAGACACCCAAAGTTTTGCTTTAATCTCAGAAGACTTGGAAACGCACAGCCTTCACTCACGTGTAGACTTCCTCACCCCACCCAGCCGCATCAGGTGGAGATGGAGAGCAGTCACCACGAACACCCCGCCCACCAGGCCTGGCTCTGAGCTCGGCAGGAGCACTTTCATCCTGAACTTAGTCCACGGCGGATGTTTTTGAATGGCAGTTAGAAAATTTGAGACTTATATACCAGATTGCAGTCACGTAAGCTGTGCTAAAAATCCAACTTTTAAGAATGAAAACAAACTATAATTCACTGCTTAAATTGCAAAATTCTTAACTCAAAATTTCCTCTACCAAAGTGTTAGATACTATTTTAATAACAAAATGGTTAATTCTTTTTTTAATCTGTTGTCATAATTAAGCAATATTCAGAAAGTATGGAAGAAAATTAGGCAAAATGCAAATAGCGAATCTTTACAAGAGAAAAATAAAGATAAATGTTAAAAGTACGTAACTAGCTGTGCTGTAAAACAAAGATAACCACACAGCATTTTTTGGGGGTCCTCAGTCAAGGGTAATCTGAGTTGAACAATGTGTACTGAGAGTATACTCTCCCATACATTAGATTTACCTAGTCATATAAGCATAACAAATGCATATGCAAAGGGAAAAAATGACTGGTACAGTTTTAAGAAATCTTTTTGCTACAATTTACACCACTTAGAATAGAATTACAAGTGCATGCTAATGTTTTAAATATAAATCATTAAATCCTGACTACTGACCTCCAGAAAACAAAACTGGTTTTGAATTATACAATAAGAAAGAATGGTAATGAAAGAAAAACACCAAAAAGCCTATATTTAAATGGCTGCTCAGTCATTAGAAAGGTGCCCCGTAACTACCATATGTTACTCAAATATGTTATCACACCTACAATTTCATCATATGTCTCCTAAGAAATTAATTAGCTCTAACTTTTTTCAACTTTGACAAAAACGTCTGCATCAGTCAGATTACTAGCTGTTGCAAACATTTCAAAATTCAAAGCTTTCCTCAGCTTATATTTAACCTTTTAATTACTATTAATCATTTAGCAACATTTAGAACAGCAACCATTAGACAGATGTCTAATTCTAGAATTCTGAATAATGGAAAGTCATTTACACATATATTTACTTTGGAGCACATTTGCTTAGTAATTTTAAAAAACAAATTAATCTAAGGTCTAAAACCATTTCTTAATATCATTTCGCAGCTACGTTTAGGTTAAAGAAGGGAATACCTAAAATTTTCATTTTGTCTAAAAATCAGAAAATGTCATGAGAAGTTGTGATCATATGGCTTACAGTAATAAACAAATCACAAAACTTATATGAACTACAAAAAAGAAAACTAAAAGGCCACACGAATTTTAGGACAATTTTACAAGCTACCAGAAGTAAAAAAAAAAAACGAATCTGAGTTAAGAAGAAAATTTTTGTAAATATTCTCTTTGCCAATTTTTTTTTTAAAGTGGGCAAGGGGGACCTATTCCTGTTTGATTTTTATTTCCAGCCCAGGCCACCCTCAACCAGTAAAGCGGTTTCTATCCCTATTGTTGTACCTAAACCACACTGCTAACCAATGACTTCCTAAGTGTTCATTCAACAAATACTCGCTGAAAAAATCCTGTTCTCAGAGAACTCACGTTCTAATGGGAAGAGAAAATAAACAGAATAAATACATAAATTACACAGTATATTAGTAGTGCTATGTGCTAATGCTCCCAACTGCATTGTTAACCAAACCAAAATCACACAAACCACAAACAAGAGCTGGCACTGGCTTCCCATAAAGCCATGCAGAACTTGGCCGACGCCTTTCAGTTATCTTGACTAATGGATGACCTAAAAATAATGCCTATCAGTAAGGAGCTAAATGTTAATTCCAAAGCTCCTACTGAGGCTGAAATGCTCAAGTTAGTCAGAACGAGGGCAGCCATAGGCACAAACCACTATGTTCAAGTACGCGATTTGTAGTTTTTTAGTATGGTGACAACGTCGTGCGACCATCACCACCGTGGACTTCCAGCCCTTTCTGTCACCCCAAAAAGAATCCCTGCACCCACGAGTGGCCACTCCTCACTCCTCCCAGCCCCTGGAAAGCATTAAACTGCTCTGTGTCTCTGTGGATTTGCCTGTTCGGCACATTTCAGATCAATGAAATCATACATTATGTGGCCTTCTATGTCTCACTTCTTTCACATGGCATGAAGTTTTCAAGGTACATCCATGTTGTAGCGTGAATCTGTACTTCATTCCTTTTCTGGCTGAATACTATTCCATTTCATGGATTTTACCCTATTTTATTTATTCACTAACAGTCACTGGACAGTTGAGTTATTTTAACCTTGGGGCCATCATAAAGGATGCCACTATAAACATGCATGTATGACTTTTGTATAAATACATTATTTCAATTCTCTTGGGGACACAGCTAGGTGTGGAACAGTTGGGCCATATGGTACCCTAATCTACATCTAAGCTTCTTAGGGACAGCCGACTCCTTTTCAAAGCCGCTGTACCACTTTCCAAACCCAACAGCAAGCAGCGTATGAGGGTTCCAGCAACTTCAGAGCCTCCCCAGCGTGTCTCACCTGCCTTCCTGATTACAGCCATCCCGACGGGTGTGAGGGGAATCTCACATGATTTTGGTTTGCATTTCTCTGATGACTGATGAAGTTGGGTATCTTTTCATGTGTTGTTGGCCATTTGTGTAGCTTCTTTCGACTAATGTCAGTTCAGACCCTTTGCCCATTTTTTATTCAGGCCATCTTTTTATTCTTGAGTTAAAAAAATTCTTAATATATTCTGGGTCGTAGATTTTTATCAGACAGATATGATTTGCAAATATTTTCTCCCATTCTGTGAATCATCTTTTCACTTTCTTAACAGTATTCTTTGACACATCAAAGTTTTTTTTTTTAATTGATAAAGCCCAATTTAGCAATTTTTCATTGGTTGCTTATGCTTTTGTCGTCAAATCTAAAAAACCAATGCCCAGTCCAAGGCCACAAAGATTTACCCATCTTATTTTATTTAAGGGTTTTACAGTTTTACAATAGCTCTTATACTTAGGTCTTTGATTCACTGAGTTTTTTTAAAATAGTGTGTGGTAGGGGTCAAAATTAATTGTTTTGCACACAGGAAGCCAGTTGTCCCAGCATCACTGTTGAAGATATTCTTCCCCATTAAATCGTCTTGCCACCTTGTTGTGAGTCAGCTGACCGGAGAGGTGTGGGTTTATGTCTGGGCTCTTCGTTCTCCCTGCCCCGATCTCTGTGCCTGCCCTCCAATGGCTCCTTTTCACGGCACCCAGCACTGGGCCTGAAATGTGCGAGAGGCTCCAGAGATTTCGCAGTTGAATAAATACCCCTGTCAACATTAAAATGATGAAGTTTTTGAGCTGAGCCACACCTTAGAGAACATTATCCTAACCCATTATTTAAAATGCAAGAAACAGAGACCTAGCAGATTAACTGACGAGGTCAACAAATCAATCAGAGGCAGAGGTAGAACCAGAACTCAGCTCCCCTAACTTCTGACTCAGGGCTCTTTCCATAGGACCATGCAGCTTGTCAAGTCAACTGAATTGCCGTAACATCTGCCCACGGGCCGGTGAGAAACCGAGAGCACGTGAGAAGCAGAGATAAGCATGGATGTGAATACTTAATCATAGGGGAGCCCAAAGCCTCGCAACCAAAATGGGCCGGAGAATAACAGACCACTGAACACAATGTTCTTCTCCAGACACCTGTCCTCTAACTTCATTTTCAGCACCAGAACACAGCTAATCACACTTTCAGTCCTCAGATTATTCTATAGAGAAGAAAGCCATCTGTGTGACAGCAAAAATGATAAAGCCATCAGGTGCCCACTCCATTACCCTCTCTCTTCATCATTTCCCCTCCGTCATTATGATCCCTCACTCACGGCTATGTGTTGTAAAGAATTCAGAAATAGAGCAATCAATATGAATTTGACTTTCCAGTACCACCCAGAAATTAGTCTGCCTGCTTCCAAAAACACAGAGAAATCTTAAGAGCTGGAAAGCAGCTATAAGAGAAGCCTTCTAAAAATATATTGGGGGAGAGGGGGCGGTGTATACACAACTGTGTGTGATTTAGGGGAAATGGGAAGAAAAAGGTACTCAAGCTTAATACTGCATGTACGAGCACACACGTGTGCTATCTGTGCAAACACGCTGTGTGCACTACATATCAGCAGACTGTGAACTTCCTTGTTGTCACAAATATCCCCAAGCTTCACTTGAAACCACAGCTGCTCCCCTGCATCTGTCCCAGAGCCCCTGCAGCACGGGTAAGCATTCCTTCTGCAGTGCACCCACCCTTCCTCCTGTGCGCTTCTATCACTGGCATTGTCTGCGTGTTTAATGGTTTCCTGGCATGTCTGTCTGCCTTCTCAACTACCATCTCATACGGGGCAGAGGCCACGTTTCAGAGTTCTGTTCAGTACAGAATCTAGCACAGCCCATGCACGTACTAACCACTTTGAAACTCTTTGTTGAATGAACGTTTTCAAACTCTTCATAATACCTAATGCATCTGTGCCAAAGCGCCAATAACAAGAAATTTAACTCTTGCTGTAGTAATTCCAGAACATGGCAGCTCACACATAACTCATCAATACCCTCTTACTCTAAGTACAAACTTCAGAGTTGGGCAATCTGCTAAAAAGCAAACAAGCACTTACCACATATGTTTAGAAATTAATGCTGTAACTGTCAGCCATCTCCACTATCAATGCATTTCTAGACCCCTAGACAAAAATACAACCAAAGGTTCACGTGAGACTCATCATCCGCAAGCAGCAAAGCCTGGTGGGATTGGCGAGGGAGCTGGGGCACCATCACCCTGGACCAGTGTGGAATTCTTGAGGGCAAGATATTGCCTGTTCACCAAAAAAGACGTGCGGGTAAAACAAAAGAATAAAACAACAGTGAAACGGTGGTCTCATGGTGGAGGTAAGAGCCTTGGAGTTGGAAAGTCCTGACCTGAAGCTGTGCCTCCACTATGACCTCTTTTAGGGAGGTCACCTTATCTCTCAGTTCCTCTTCTATAACATGCAAACAACAATGCTGATCTCAGAAGCTCGCCGTGAGGATCCGGTGATACCCAGGCAGACACCAACACGTAACAGGCCCAAACAGTGTTACTCCCCTTCCGACGTGGCACCCGGCTACGATTTAAGGAGTAGAGTGAAAACCTCTTCTCTAAAAATATTCCCCCCGACAGATCTCAATGATTGAAGTTTGACCCTGAGAATCTTCTGTTTGGATCTTCAAAGGCCCAATTAAATGTAAAATTATCTGCCACTGGTATGTCTATTCATCCTTTGAAGATAACCTGTCCAGGCCCCAAACTAGTGGGGGTCTTTGGACGGTGACAAAGCAGGGCAAGGCCCGTGGAGGGAGACTACCACGTGAGAAGGCTAAGGAGCAAGTCAACAGCTACGCAAGGATACTGGAGACAAACTGTTGCTACTTCAGACTGTTACTTACAATTAGTCTCCTCCAACACACCCACAACACACATTCACAGAAGCTGGATAAATTCATCAGCAACCAGCGTTCCAAATTAAGGTTATTTTTATAATGAGGAATAGAGACACCTGCCGTACACAGGGACCCACAGACTTCCTCTTTTTTGCAGGTTCCACTTGTACAGGCTGCATTCCTCTCACAACTCTGACTTACTACCTTCTTCCCTCCGTTTCTATCATTGCTGCAATGCCGATGCCAGTGCCCAAAATCACAGCTCTCAGTGTATCTAATATATGTTACAGTAAAGTCGATCTTGGCCACAGAGGATTTTTCTCTGGATTGAAAATGCTTGTCACTTGATGACTGCTTTATGATAATATTAATTAGAGACTATCTCTCTACAAGTTTTCTTCTTTTCTTTCTCTTAAATTTGATTTCAGTGGTTCCAGAGCATATATGTCTGCTTGTTACAAGTACAATAATATGTATTAAATATTTGTTACTAAAACAAAAAATAAAAGTCCTCAACCACAATTTAACGATGCATCTTTGACCACTTCACCAAAGAAAAGATGTCCACTGATATAAACTAGCTGTTTTGTTTCCCCAAACTCCCAACTGTCAACCGTGTGCTGAGTCACTGCGTGAATTTTTGTAAAATTATAGAACAGATGGCATGATAGCTATGCCATATAAACTAATAGAATTTACATAAAGAACACACTCCAAACCATTTCACTGTCTGTGTAACCTCACCAAGACAATGTCATGTCCAAATGTATACACTTAAATCTTACTCCTATTACTCAGGAGTGACCACAAGTACTTTTTCTCCAAGTTCTGGCCCCCATTCTCAGTGACTCACACGCCCACCGTCTTAAGAATCCTGTGCTTCCTCTCTGCCTGTGGCTCCACCAAAGAAGACTCTATAATGTGGAGACAATTATTGCCCAAAGTAAAAGAGTTAAGAGAATCTTAATAGTTCTAGAAAGGCTAAGAAAGTGGGCCCTTGATTCATTAACTCAGAGAGAAGAAAGCCTCAATCTAAAAGCCAGAGGGTACAAACAGATTATACTCCAATTTTAAAATATCAAAATAAGGCTAAGATTCAAAATGTCTGAAACAGAACTTTTCAAAATGCAGCAAAATACATTTAGTGTGATTTGCAGATAAAGATCTAAATCGTGCTTCTGCTTTCTCGGCTCAGAAGAAAAGTCAACCTGTTGAATGACATCAGGGAAGGGAAAATAAAGATTTGAATAAAAACAAATTAAGAACTGCAATCTAAGGTCACATACATATAAAGAACATTAAAGGTTCCCTTTTCTTCTTCTCTTAGTTTTGCTAACTCTACAAGCCTGACAGTGGCATCCACCTTCACCTTCTCCTAGGAGAGTGAAGACAGCCTCTCGCTAGCATCCCTGCGACCCTGCTCTTCTTCCTTCTTCACTCACGTTACCACTTATTCTCCTTGGTGAAGAGCAAAATCACCAAATCATTTCCAGTCTCCTCCTCCATTAGCCCACATGCAAAGTGTGCGTGCCCCCCGAATGATGATAACGACAGGCTAACTAACACAGTGCTTGTTACGTCACACGCACAATGTTCCTTCTCATGACGACTACGTAAGACCATGCTGTGGGCCGAATGTGCATCCCCCCAAATTCGTGTTTGAATCCCTGACTCCCACTTAACTACGCCACGTCTTATGTTAGTCACACTTCCACACGTCTGTCTCCACGAAAAATGACAGGCCCTCAGAGGGCTGAGCACGACCCTACAGGCTAAGACAGCAAGGGGGAAACAAGGAAGAAAATGCAGCCAATCTTTGTGTAGGTACGATAAAGAAGCTGACTAACGCAATATAGTAAGAGTACTAATAGACAAACACACAAGTATTTTGAGAGAATCACCTAACTCAGTCTGCAGAGGCACAGAATGGCTTCCCAGAGATGGTGGCAAACTGGCTCTTAAAATATGAAGAGGACATAACTAACACGCACAAATACAAGAAACGCAAAGAATGTAAAGTATGGAGCTTGAAGCGTCAGAGTATGAACCGAAGGGACCGCAGGCCCTACAGCGTGTGTCACCGAGCACGTGCGGTGGGCCAGTGGTTTCGCTCCACAGAGAAGAAACCCAGGCTGTGTCAGAACTAGTGTGAGTTACAGTGGAAGACATTTTAAAACTGAATTAAACTGGTAGCATTTTCACATACCCAAAATCAAACAGATTAAAAAGCCCCTCGCCGAGGTGGCTTGGTTGGTTGGACGTTATCCTGCAAACCAAAAGGTCGCAGGTTCACTTCCCGGACAGGGCACATGCCTGGGTTGCAACTTCAGTCTTGGTTGGGGCATGTGTGAGAGGCGACCAAGCAATGTTTCCCCCTCACACAAATGTCTTCCTTCCTCTTCGTCTCCCTCCCTTTCCCTCTCTCTGGAGTCAATTTCAAAAAAAGAAAAATTTTTAGAAAACAGACTAAAAAGGTATACAATAGTCTCATCACATCCATGCCTGTCATCTGTGTAGTCGGTGCATTGCTTCCTGGGGCAAGGTGTCAGTTTCTTGTTTTCCCCCCAGAGGTCACTTACACCAATATAAGCAAATACAACTATCTCGTTTCGTCTCCTGTACAGAAAAAGTAATGTATAACGTGTTCTGCGCCTTGCTCTGTTCCTTTGTAACTGTAGTGATTTTTCTGTGACTTGCCATATTAATACTATTCTTCCTTTTCTTTTCAACTGCATAATATTCCATTGTAATACTGTATCATAATTTAGTTAATCAACTCACTATTTATTAATGGATGTTTGGGCTTTCTCCATTCTGTTGCAAAATGCTGTTTTGGTTGACATATATAAATAAAATCTAGCTTCATGTAGATATGAGTACAAATAGGAAGCAAAAACTTAATCAACTTTTCAGATTATTATGGGTAATCTCCAAACCTTTTACTGCTTGCATAAATAACCCTGTATATATACAGGGTCCAGCAGAAGTAAGGCCTGTTTGAGCATGGTTGGTGGGATAATAACATGGGTGTAATAACTTCTAGTTTTAATTTGAACATTCCACCTACATGTCACATGGTGTGCTTGAGTGTGATATTGTTATGTTACAGAATCACATGCTTATGATTTGGAAATAAAAAGGGCATTCGTTATTTGTGCTGGACCCTGCACTGCGAACTGTAAGTATACCTCAAAGACACATTCCCAGAAGCTGGGAGCATACAACTATGAAATGAATATACGTCATTCAATTGCCCCGGAGGGATGAAAGCAGTGCAGCTGCCCCAGCTGCAATGTCCAAGTGGTGACAGTGCCTGGTTCTCTACATCAAGGACAGAATTCTAGGGAGTCTACCCTTTAAAACCTACCCAAGAAGGAAGAGTCCAGAAGAAAATGAGATAAATAGTCAAACAGTTTAAAAGAAAAGAATTGTGGGATTCTGGAGGTCAAGCCAGAGAAGACTGTTGTTCACCACTGTCAACTATATAGTGAGCAGATCTAATAAAGTAAATAATTAACTAAAACATAAAACTTGGGGTCACAGTCAGCATCCTGGCAAAGTGAGAAGCCACCATCACTTCTCCCTCAAATCCACAAGATAGACAATTATAACGACAAAAGATCCTCTGCTTCACACACAGCACGCCTGGGGGATCCCCGCATCAGGACACCCGGAAGGAGGGCCTATTGGACAATAGGGCCATCAGAAGGGGGACGAACAGGGACGAGAGCACCCTGCCAGGGGAGAGGTCAGGCGACAGCCTTTATGCTACAGGCTGGAGTCCCTGGGGGCCAGAAACAGTTTCCCTCTCAGAAAAGGCCTCTTCCTTACCTCCCCACCCCATCAGGAGGTAGCCAGGTAGAAGGGGTACCAACCGCCTACCTGGAAGGGGAAGAAGCTACCAGGTCATGGCCCTTCCCCTCTGTCCTGCTCACCCGAGAGAACCCAGGTAAAGCCAAAACCAAAAATATAGCTGGGGGGAAAGGGCAGCTCTAGCCAGTTCTCCATCACCTACCACATTCCCCCACTACAGGGGTGGTACCCCATAACCACGGCGAGCTGGTGACAGAAAGGACACCACCATTCCGGTGAGTACTTGCCATTTTCCTTAACTAAAGCCACACTGTTCCACCAGAATCCCAGAGGGGCAAAGAGCGCAGGTAAGAGAAAACAGAAACTTGCACTATAGCACCACCTACTGGAAAACAGAAGAGAATACCCTACCTACCAACCTGCTGAATCAATGAGAGCAAAACAGTACATAAAAGAGAGTAGAGATCACTACCTCAAATGCACTAACAGATAAAAATCCATCAAATATCATAACCAACCAAGGTAACTGGAAGCAAAGAAAGAAAATAAAAAGTCTCCTGAAACCAAACTTGAAAGCCATGGAAGCCTGAGCCACATGACAGAGAATTCAACATTGCAGGTATGCAGAAACTCAGGAATACAAGAACTCGGAAAGGCAATATGATGAGCTCAGGAATAAAATTAATAAACAAAAAGAGTGCTTCACCAGCCTGACTGGCATAGCTCAGTGGATTGAGTGCGGTCTGTGAACCAAGGGATTGCCAGTTCGATTCCCAGTCAGGGCATATGCCTGGGTTGCAGGCCAGGTCCCCAGTGGGGGCATGTGAGAGCTAACCACACATTGATGTTTTCTCTCTCTCTTTCTCCCTCCTTTTCCTTCTCTCTAGAAATAAATAAATAAAATATTTTTTTTAAAAAAGAGTACTTTACCAAAGAGACTGAAACTATGAAAGAGAAAACAACAAACTCTGATGCAGAAGAACTCAATGAGATGTGGAGTGCATCAGAGACCACTGAGAACAGAGTGGTTCAGATCGAAGACAGAATCAGCTAACTCGAAGACAGACATGTAGTAATGACTCAAGGGAGCGGGAAGAACTGAGCACTTGGTTTTTTATGTTTGTTTTTTAAACAACTCTACGAGAGCTATCTGACCAGAAAGAGCAGCCTAAGGAAAAGAGAAAGGGAGAAGGGAACAGAAAGCCTATACTCAAAGAAGTAATTCGTGACAACATCCCAAGAACTGAACCTTAGAATACAGGAAGCTAGCAGAACACCTAATTATACTAATGCAGAAAGACCTTCTCCAAGACACCTTTTATTCAAACAGCCAAAAATTAATGACAAAAAAAAGTCTCAAAGCAGTCAGAGAAAAAAAAGACCATCCCCTACAAAGGAAATCCTATTAGATAATGGTCATATTTCTCAGTAGAAGCATTACAAGACAGGAGAGAGTGGAAGGGAATATTCAAAATATTGACAGAGAAAAGCCACCAGCCAGGAATAATATATCCAGCAAAGTCACCCTGTAGATCTGGAGGAGGAAACAAAGGCTTTCCCAGGTGAGGAAATTTACCACCACTAGACCTACATGACAAGAAATATTGTAAGGCATTCTTTTACTGGAAATAAAAGACAAAATTATACAAAAACTTTTGAGTAAGTTGATTTGACAGGCAGAAGCAGGAAAATGCAAATTTATTTCAGAATGGGTTATTAAAAACTTAATTATAACATAAAGATTAAAGGGGAACAGGAGGCATGAAAAGTAACTATATTTACTGCAATTTGGTAACAAATATACAACATGAAAAGGGATAATGTGCGACAACAAAATCATAAAAGGAGAGAGGGAAAAGGCCTGAATGGGTAACAGGGTAATCAGAAAAAAAAGAATTAACACAAACCTAATGGTAACCAGAAAACAAAAATTCACAGCTGAGACACAAAATATAGAAAAGAGGAAACAGAGGGAAAAATCATTAAAAAATTGCCAAACCAAAATAGCAGACCAAATTACAAGGGAAAAGAAACAATGGAGATACAGAGTAAACAGAAAACAAAAAACAAAATGACTGTAGTAACTCCTCATACATCGATAAGCACCCAAATGTAAATGGACTGAACTTACCAATCAAAAGGCACACAGCAGTGACACAAATTAAAAACAATTCCTAACTATACATTGCCTGCAGGAAACTCATCTCAGCTCCAGAGATAAACAGTCTCTAAAGCAAAGAGGTATGAGATGACACTTCAAGCAAATGGGATCCAGAGAACAGCGGGGATGGCAGTGCTTATATCAGACAAAACAGAGTTCGAGATAAAAAAGGCAACAAGAGACAAAGATGGATGTTTTATAACGATAAAGGGGACAATTTATCAAGAACATGTAACACGTGTACAATGTATATGCACCCAACCTGGGAGCACCAAAATTGTAAATACTAACAGACCTAAAAGGAAGAAAAAATGCAATCACAGAAGGGGACCTGGCTAACAACAGTGATGGACGGAACCTCCAGACATGAAGTCGGTAAGGAGGTTTCGGCCTTAAATGACACAGTAGGCCAAATGCACTTACTATTTATTGAACTTTCTATCTCAAAATGACAAAGAGCACATTCTCAAATGTACAAGGATCATTCACAAGGATTTACCATATGTTGGGGCACAAAATGAGTCTCAATAAATTTAAGAAGGATGAAACCATATCAAGTCTATTTTCCGATCACAATGTTATGACACTGAAAATTAAGCGTAAAAAGAAAGGTGTAAAAACCTCACATATGTGGAGAGTAACCAATATGCTACTGAAAGGTTATTGGGCCAAAGACATAAAAGAAATCAAAGATGAAAGAGATGAATGAAAATGAAAAATACAACATACCAAAATTTTGGAGATGCCGCAAAAATGGTACTTAGAGGTAAGTTCGGAGCTTGGCAGGCTGACCTCAAAAACAAGAAAAATCTCCAATGAACAACTGTACATTACACCTTAAAGAACTAGAAAAAGAACAAATGAAGCCCAAAGAAAACAGAAGATAGAAAATTAAAAATAAAAATCAGAGTGAAAATAAATGAAATAAAGAACAAAAAGACAAGAAAAAAATTAATGCAACAAGCTTGTTCTTTGAAAAAAAAAAAAAAGAAAATTGACGAACCTAGATTAACTCAGGGGAAAAAAAGCATTAAGTAAATAAAATCAGAAGTGAAAGGGAGAGAGTACAATGGACAACGCAGAAATACAAAGGATGATACAAGAACACTATAAAGGCTATATGCCACCAAATTCAATAACCTAGAAGAAACTGGCAAATGCTTAGAAATATTCAACCTTCCTAAACTAAACCATGAAAAACTGGAAAACCTAAACCGTCCAATTGCTAGAAAGGAAATGGAAACAGTCATCACTGCTCCCTTGCCCCCAAAACCGTTCAGAACCAGACGGCTTCTCTGCGGAATTCTACCAAGCATTCAAAGACATAATACCAATCCTTCTCACCCTCTTCAAAGCAAAAATCGAGGAGAAGGGAATGCTTTCTAGCGCATTTTACAAGCCAGCATTACACTGATACCACAACCAGGTGTGGACAATATGCAAAGAGAAAATTGCAGGCCAATTTCTCTGATAAAAATAGACAGAAAAATCCTAAACAAAATACTAGCAAATTAAATACAACAACACATTAAAAGGATCATACATCATAATCAAGTGGAGTTCACTCCAGGGATGCAAGGATAGTTCGACATCCACAAACCAATCAGTGATCCCCACTAACAACATAAAAAGTAAAGAGCATATGATATAGCAATAGATACAGAAAAAGCCTTGAACAAGATACAACATCCATTTAAGATAAAAAAACACTCGGAAACACAACGGATATGGAAGGAAAGCACCTCAACATAAGCAAGGCCACAGACGACAGACCCCCAGCTGACATCATCCTCGGTGGTGAAGATGCAAAGCCTCTCCTCTAAGCACACTCGGGCCGTCTTATTCAACATATACCAGGAGTCCTAGCCAGAGGAGTCTGGCAAGAAAAAGAAATAAAATACATCCAGTTTGGGAATGAAGAAGTCAAACTGTCACTACATGAGACAAGAAACCGGTGGAGGGTTTTAATCAAGGGATCTCAACTACATTTTCTCCACAACACACCGAGAAATGCACTGACCAGAGCACATCCTCTAACTCTGCTCAGAAAGGGGTATTCGAGCACAAAGCAGACCGAAACTGCGTTTTTATCCCCCAGAAATCTCTGTGTCCTCTTCCTCCCCATCTCTAGATGTAAAATCCAGGATTTACAAATCTGGCCATGCCATCATTTCCCCGACAAGGGACCTGTACCTTGAAAAGTAATAACTTCTTCATTTGCAAGTTTATCATTAAAGAGTACAATAGCTACATGAATGTAGTAAAGGACAAGCTTCAGAAGCAGAAGGATAGCCCCAGTCCTCACGGCATGGCCGCGCATCACTGCGGAGACCGCCAGTATCCCAAACAGACCCCTCTTCTGTTTCAATGAGCAAACCTTAACTAGTCACTTAATTTTTACATCCAATTACGAACTCTGAATCTAACGCAGAAGTAAACCAGTCAATCATGAACCCTGAAGTTATTAAAAGCACTGGAAGTAGAGATGACAAAGGTGATTAGAAGCTGTGGAACCAGAAATGCAGGAGGGGGACCGCATTCCTCAGCCCTTGCCCCTCCCCCCAGGTCTCCTGTTCTACCCTGGGACCTACCTATCTGGGCTTTAGGAAGAGGTCTCAGGAAAGGAGCCCAGCGGCTTCTCACCTCACCAAGTATCCCTGCTGCTGAAATGCTAACGAAATATGGACGCTGCAAAGACAAGGAAATTAAGGAAGGAAACGGGGGTGTGTCCATGTAAGAACTGATTTGAGAACGTAGAGTAATGCAGCACACACGAAAGGGTTTAATGCAGACAAAATGCACAGATTTAGAAGTGAGAGGCACAGAATAAAGCGCGGTAGGATCAGGTGAGGCTGGAGAATGTTGGTCCTAGAAGTGGTCGATGTGAAGGACCTGCCAGCCATCACTTCACCCCTAAGTCAGGCCTCTGAAGCTCACTAATGAAGACAATGACAAAGACAACTTGCTTCAAATCCAATTACACTACAGAAGTTCTGAGCTACCTCAGATAATGTTTAACTGAGAAGCTAAAACAATCAGAAAAATTCTGACTTAGAAAAAAATCTGCTAAGGTGAATGGGTTCTCCAAAACATAGAGTTTCAGAAATAAATGTCACATACCCACAGTTTTTCTTTATTAAGATCAACCAGATCTACAGGGTCTGCCAGGAAAACTAGTCTCCAGCCTCCTCTCTCCAACATTTCCTTTCCTAAAAAACTTTCTTTAGTTGTTTTGAAATTTATCTTCTTATTTCTAAGTGATGTAGTATGTTTGTATTAATTGCTTTTTACATGGTCAGTTGGGGGAATTAAATACTGATTGCCTGTTGACAGACTTGAAGATTTGGCTGTTTCACAGTCCTTCCACCCTCCACACTTCCACCCCCCAAAGTCTAAGTGCTCTGGTTAGGTCCACACTTAAGGCCTCAATCCTTATGACTACATAGGACACGCAGAGTGAGACAAGCAGTAAAGAGTAATTACTCCCTTTTTCCTGCACCATCTTTTTGTCTTCCTTAGAATGAATAACTGGCTGGTTTCTCATTCACTTACTTTTTTAGCTAGTTAACCCTATCTACTTATCTCCTATAATTTACCCCGAAGTAACCCCAGACTCTCCAGTCTTCGGAAGGAATGGTTAGTCTGCTTTGAGACAGGCGGAATTGGAGCCAACAGGTATCATTTTCCTTATTAATCAGCAATCTCCATTTCCAATTTCTTAATTCAAAAGACCTAAGCCCCTCATCCAATCCTACACAGGATTAAGAAGCATGAACAGATCCTGCAGCGAATGCTAGGCTGCTGAGAGGGCACTCAGGGGTATGGGCTAGAGAAAGGCATCGCGGCCCCCAGTGTTCCCCAGGGAGTGCTCCACACTGCGCTACAGGTCCTCTTCCTGCACCTGCCGCCGCCCCTCTCTCCACCTGCCCCTGCTCTCGGGTCCCACTTTGTAAGTTTCGTAAGAAAAAAATTCTACCAAGGCACTTTGGACAATCTTACGAGGTATAATTCCTTTTTTAAATTTTAAAATGTACATTTTTTGAGAACTGTATATGGAAGAAACCCTCTATTTTGTTCAGTCCAATTATTTCCAAAACTCAATGACGAAAGCCTATCTCAGGGGAACACCCCCTCTATCTACAATGTGCGCTTTGGGAAACGGTGCAGAGACGGTTAGCCACCTGAGGGCAGTGAGTATTTCTCACTAACTGTGCACATTCATGACGCCCAGCCTCATGTGAAGCACACAGGAAGCAATGCATGCTGAACAATTACTCATACGGCTTATGCCACAGGAAGAGCCCCATATTTTGGTCACTTCCTAAAAACTATTCCAAAATACCGACGATCATCCTAGGTTTCTTACAAAATTTCCTTACGTGCTTCATAAAATCTCTGTCACTATTCACTGTATGTGAGTGAAGATACCTCTGACTCCAAACAAGAGATTCATTACTCAAAACAGAGCATGAAGTCAAATGGCTTTGAAAAGGCGGTGAGTTGGCTACCATTACCATACCCTCCGCAGGGCGAGCCCTGGGTGAGGTGTGCTTTCTGTCCATGATAAGAATTAAATAAGAAAAAGGAGACGTGAATTGTGAAGACATCTTTTCCTTTCCTTCCGAAACAATTCAGGTGACCCTAACTAAGGGAGTCCCTGAATCCTGTCCCGCCCCGCCCCTGCAGGGAGGGCAGGAAGAAAACCACTCTGCCGCTGGGCTGGGCGGGAGAAGGAACAAACTGTGCCCCTCCAAGCTTCATTCAGTAGCTTTGGGCCAAATGAATCAACATGTTTATCTAACACGGCTGAGCTCATTTTAAAGTGTTTTGCACTTGAAAGGAAACGAACTTTTTTTTTTTGAAATGGCCCTAGTAAAAATCAGAAAGGTTTTCATTTTTGTTTTAGCAAATTAATTAGGCTCTTTGTTTATAAAGACCAAAAATCATAGAATCAATCTTTCATTGTGTCAGAATGTTTATCCCAAACTGAAGAAGATGTAAGGAAACTCAAGCTCTCAAATATTTGATCTAAGGGTCAAGGACAGTCTGACTTCTTCGTTCTGCCAGCAATTTTTAAAAGTTGCTTCCTGTACTAGGGAATGTTCACTGTTCTTGCACAAACAATAATAAAAGTCATTTATACAACCACCTTGGTTATTCTTCCCTTGTAAATTCACTGTTTGGTAACAGCAAAGATTGTGGTCTTTACTTACCATTATATTTCTACTCATTTAACATTTGCTAGGAAGCAATTTTAACATTCATTTATTTTTAAAAATATGTCCTGAATGTCAACTATGTGCCAGACATTATGGATCAAAGTCAGCAAGAGAGATTCCATCGCCACCCTCCAGCCTAGTGGGGAAGATAATATGGAATCAGATATTCCAGGCTCTGAAGAGGGAAAGCTACCGTGTAAACAAATAACCTGATCTAGCCCAGAGCCAGAGAAGGGTTTCTTTGGTAGCTGAGATTAGCATAACAAACCTTAAACATGATGTAAAACACACACGCACCCAAATCATCCTGGGAATAAGAACGCCCACAACTGTTTTGAAGGAAGAGGGTTGTAAGACATTTGTAAAATCCATAGGACTTTGAAAACAATGGTTATCTCTCTAGGAAGAAAAGCAATGGCCACTCCTGGTATATTTCCACTCAAAAACAGGTTCATAGTCAAACTATTTTCCAATGAAAAAGCCAGCTATTACTCTAGTAACATCCAAGTACCTCAAGCCCTCCAAACACATGAAACTTGAGTTTACAACAATAAATGCATCCCAAACCTCAATACCCCATAAAGTCCAGGTCCCAAAAAGATAGCTTCAGCTTCCTAGATCACAGGATCAGATAACATTAGCACCGAAACACTTTCACTTTGCAAATCAGGAATGAGACCCCAAGTCAGTAGTAGGAAAGGAAGCTAAGAGGCGCTAATCTCCTAAATGCCACTGCTGGGCTCTTCCCACAGCATTACAACAGCAGATGTATCGAATGACAAGGAACACGAGCATGGCAAATAAATAAGGCAAAATTTAAAAACACAGATATTCCATTTCAAAAGCGTTACATATCTTCAACTGACCTGCACTAACGTTCCCTCTTACCCCACACAGAAAGGTGATAAGGAAGGATGCTAACATTTATTGACCCCACAGGGTCTGAGGAGCTAGGTTTGAGTGCTTTATCTATTTTAATCTCACTTACTCAAAAACTGCCCTCTGAGTCTCGTTTTACTGAGACTTAGAAATATTAATTTACCCATGGTTACATGGCAGAAAAATGGAAGAGGTGTCATTTGAATTCAAGTCCGTCTTACACTAACCCGTAAGGCCACTTTATCACAACAGAAGTATTTACTCACCGGAGAGCAGTACACACAGCAGTTAAGTCACCAATGCCTATTCACTTGCTGATGAAAAGTCTAATCATTAATTCCATTACTTCAAAAGGAGTACCAAGTTTTGTTCAAATTTAAAATGCTGTAAATTTTGTCTATTTTAATTAAACTGATTGGGGCTGACACTAGTTAATGAGATTACACAGGTTTTGAGTGTGTATTTCTATGACACATGACCAGCATATCGCATTGTGTGCTTGCCACCCAAGTCAAATCATCTTCCGTCACCATATACTGGCCCCAGGTTTAAAGCTGCTTTACAAACAACATTTAGAACACACGTCTAGGCTGAATATTGTCATTTTCTTTTCAGCGTCCTTTGTAACACCATTGTCACTGCCACCCAGAAAGCATTAGCTATCCACTCCTGAGACATGTTGGCTCACAAACACAAAGGAAGATAGAAAAGCATGACCACTTAAAAGAACCCTGAGAAAACAAGAACCACACTTCAGTAAGTCCAACTTCTCCATCGGTGGAGAGCCCAGGAAGAGAGTATACTACTCAAAAAACGAAACCCAGTAGTCCAAATAAAACAAAGCACGCCGTAATTCCACAAAGACCACTTTCTGACTGCACAACTAGCCAGCCCTACTACAGGACCAGCTCTCCTGGTCTCTCGGCTCTGCTAAATCAGTTCCCCTCGTGCACCAGGTCCTCAGCTTCGTTTTCAGCTGGTCCCTTCTGTCTGCGGTCATCTCTCACCCTCCCGGATTTATGCTGTTGTTTTCTCTATCGTTCTGGTGCAGGGAGAAATACGTGACTTCTCTGATATTATTATCAGAGAGCTGGGGGGGAGGGTTGATTTCTTCTGATCCCTATAGTGTCTGTTGTCTCTGGATACTTCAAATAGCATTTCCTCCTCCTCCACCTCTTTATTTGTTTGCTTATTTTGACCTCTTTTTTTATGGAGGCTTTCCCCAAATGCCCAATGGTGTTGGATTGTCACTTCGTATTTAAGAAAGATGTGGGAGGAACAGGGCTTGTCGGCTGATGGAACTCACTTAGGGGCTCTGGCGGGGAGCCCATCCGCACCCGAAGCTCCCTGAGTGTCTGCAGGAGAGGAGCAGGGCAGGCGTGCTGTGGAGTTCCGGAAGGAGAGCACAGGAAACAAGCCAGGAGTCCCACGGCTCGGATGAAGATTTCCCTTAATCTTCTCGTTTCAAATCAGCCAGCCACCCACTGCCCCTGGTTTCTGAAGGCTGGCACTCTGTTAATTTTATAAACAATAAACCTTGTTCTCCTGAGGCCACAAGCTGGTGGTGGAGGGGGTCTCCTAGCTACAGGGCATATAGGGGGAGAACTAAGGATTCCACCAGTAAGCTGTAAGCATACAGATTCTCCAGCTACCCTCCACCCCCGTTTTCAGCTCCACTGTGACCCTTCCATTCTAGAGTGTCTGGTGACTCCTGATGCTGAGCACTTGGGAGCTTCAGGACACAATACTCTACCTTCTTACAGGTATTAGGACCACTCCTCTACTACGTCAGTTACTGCCTGTCCACTTTCTTCCTGATTTCAAAAAAGTACAGCATTTTCTGTCTCCTGTTGTGATCCGCTCAGAAGGGGACGGGCAGTTATTGCTTAATGGGTTCAGAGTTTTAGTCCTGCAAGATGAAGAAAGTTCTGAAGACGGACACTGGGGATGGCTGCATAGCAAAAGGACCTGCTGTTACTAACCTGGACACTTAAAAATGCCCAAAATGGTAAAGTTTCTGTGATGTATGTGTTCCCATGATTTTAAAAAATAAATTCCCAAAGTAAGGTGTAAAAGCTAAGTTACCTCGCCCTGGCCAGGTAGCTCAGTCGGTTGGAGCATCGTCCCTATATATCAAGGTTAAAGTTCAATCCCTGGTCAGGGCACATACAAGAATCAACCAACAAACGCATAAATGGGTGAAACAACCAGCTGGTATTTCTTTCTCTCTCTCTCTCTCTCTCCCCCCCCCCTTCCTTCCTCCCTCCCTGCTTCCTTCTCTCTATATATAGTCAATAAATTTTTTTTAAAAAGTCACCTGTTCAAAGACTCCTTCCAAGATCACCCCATGCAAATGTACTCCTCCCCTGGCCAGGGCAACTCTCTAGTACATACCATGGTTCGCTTCCTTTATAGCACTTACTGCTCTATGAAATTATTCTGTCTATTCATTACTTGTTATTTATGTCCTCCAATTAGAAAAAAAATCACCAAATTCTACTTTATACAACTTAAACTTCATTTTTCCATAGCTCCTCCTCTCTGCCTTATTTCCAAGTTTCTATTCCCTTTGCTTGATTTAAATGTCAGTATTCTCCAAGTCCTAACCCCACCCTCCTTCCTTCAAGCCCGTTCACCGAGCAATCTCACCGCACCAGAGCTGCGTCATGGGTAGGAGCAAACCGTCAGGACCAGAGGTACATGGGTTGGAGTCCTGACCCCACTGCTTACTAGGCATGCAAACTTCACACTTAGCCTCTCTGTGCTCAGGTGACCCACTTGTAAAATACAAGGATAAAACAGACCCTTCCAGGATCATTGTGAGGACTCAATACGTATCAAATGCTTAGCATGCTGCCTGAAGCGCAGTGAGAGATCCGACAGTGTTAGCTATAAGGGGGACATATAATTTATCATCCAAACCGGGGCACTTACGAGATTTAGAAAGGAGACTATTAATAATCAAACTGGAACAACAGGCATAAACCAGAACTGTCCGAGGCCAACCAGGACAGTCATCCAATTAGTGCAGGAAGAACCATGAAACACTGTCGATACACTACCATTTCCACCCTATAAATACAGTTAACTTAATATTACTCGCTTCCAGCCAAGGAAACCTACTTATATACTAGTATTTCCAAAAGAGCAGTCAAGTGGGGAGAAGAACTGAATAGGTCAAAAAAGTTTTAGAAACACCAGATTAAACAAGGTTAAACAAGTTTCTCTACCATTTATTCTCCCAAAAGTCAATGCTGTACTAACGCGTCTTAGTGACTTCACAGGTTCAGATAGAGTATTTTGCAACCACAAAGTTTTTATAAGAGGAAATTAAAATGAGCCATCGGCTTATTTTTTAATAGAAAGTATCAGCCTATCTATGCTCACTGTTTTTCCTCAGTACCCAGCCCATGAGCACTAAATAAGCATTTGTTCAATAACCGAATGAATGAATGAATGAATACCAAAAAACATTCTCATGAGAAATGGTTTCAAGAATTAAAGAACAAAAAAATGAAATTCTAGTTTGGGAATCTGACTGAGCTTCCTCGGTTTGTGTGAGTTTTTGTTGTTTTGGGGGGATTTCTTGATATAAGGTCCCAGTAGAACCCTTGGACAAAAACGGCACTGGATTTTCCATCAGATTTGCTGTTGGCTAAATGTGGCTTGGTGATCATAAGAAAAAAAAATACTCCTGGAAGGTAAAAACAACAAGAGCACTCTATGCACATGGAAAGCACAACGCTAAAGGGCTTACATACTTGTTTCCTTTGATCTTCGTAATGGCTTTATTTTCAGTGACATGTCGCTTGACTGAGGGAACCTTAGTAGATCCCAAGTCCACAGTTCATTTCCAAATGCCTGATGGGGAATTTCTCTTTTTGTAAGCTTGCACACCTTTTTTTCCTGGCATGATTCACCTTCTATCAGGTATAGTCCAACAAACTCCACTACTAAGCTAACTACTGGCGAGGTAGCTCACCATTAAAGTGCTCAAATCCTGTTACACAAATGTCCACGTGACTCTCTCTAGGCCACATGGTCTCAAAGGGAAGCATGTCACAGGCACAGTGCAGCTGTGACCCAAGTTACACATAACTACGCATTTGTAATGTGTAGTAGTCTTCCCAGCTAGAATTTATCAGAAAAGAAATGATGGAAGAAATAAGTATCACGTAACAAAAATAATTCCAAATATCAAATTCTGGAGATGGGAGAGACTTTACAAATATTAAAATAAAATTGTATGAGCATCAATCCTTAAACTTAATGGCAGGTACTGTTATTATTATTGCCATTCTTTACATGAAGGCACAAGGTTCAGCCCCTTGTCCAAGTTCACACAGCTGGTGAGTAATCGGAATTCAAACCCAAATCTGTCTAACTCCAAAACTAAGATCATTAATTTTCCTAACAGTATACCAAGACTGCTTTTTTATATTTTTCTGTAACCCAAATTACTCTATTAAAAATAGTAAAACTGTTGAGCTAGACGAGATCTCCTGTCCACCTATCTATTTTACAGGCCCACTGACATCAAACAGTTTCAAGTCTTGGTCACACACAGTTGGTTACTGAAAGAGTTAAGATTATAATGCAGGACGTCTGCTAGATTCACATCCAGTTCTCTCCGACATCACAAAGGATCCATGCTTATCAAGCAGAATTACAATAGCCCTCACTTCTCAAGCACCTACTAGGAGCCTATCCCTGTGTTATGTACTCTACCTAGTTATCTTGAATCTTCCCAATAATCTTCAAAGTCCAGATCTGTTGGACTCCAAGGCCAGCTAACCAGACACCCAGGATGGGGCAGTTGTGTGTGTGTGTGTGTGTGTGTGTGTGTGTGTGTGTGTGTGTGGTTCTGTTTCTGTGCATTTTCCCTACTACTGAAATCGACTCAGGTACAGTGGCTCCATTTTTATAAAGGCCAAATATACTGTGATATGTAGTATGGAAACGTATTTTTATTTATAAAAAAGGAAAGGCTTTTACACTAGCTTTATGAAATCATAAAATGAAAACACTGTTGAGACTCATTATATAAGCAAACAAGGCTGATTCTTCCATAAGGCTTTCATTAGACTGGGTTTGTTATAGAACAAAATACACACACACGTAGACAGACACACATATGTAAGAGTGAAAGGAAATGTGCCCAAACTTCAGAGCCAACCACCCCAACTCACAACTATGGGGACCTCCTCTAAGAAATGATCCTGTAACCCAGGCTCTGGACTCTCAGAGTGTGCTGTGCCCCCGGCTACAGGGATGAGGAGGGGTGAGAACACGACACAAACAGAATCTACTCCGGTATTTACTACGCAGCTGGTGGGAAAGACGCAATCTTCCTTTCGGAGAGTGAGTCATGATGTTACCTTGGGGCGGCCGTAACCACATGCCTCCCGCAGAGCAGAAGCCTGCTGGAAAGTGGGAACTTCGCAGGAGGACCCAGGGCAGAATGCGTCAGAGAGAATGCCTGAAACCATCCATCTGGGATTCTTCACTTACAGATTAAGTCCATCCCTACTTTTAATTTCCTTCCATGCTTAAGATTGTGTTGTGTTCTTGTTGCTTAAGATTCCCGACTAATTACCCTCCTAGAGGAAAAGCCCTCAGTAAAAAAAAAAAATACATACATGTATGTATAAAATTTAAAAATCAGATCAATTATTTTTATCTATATAAGATGCTTAAGTTCATATACTAACTAAACTTTTAAAATTTAAACTCACTAATATATTTAATACTCTTAAATAAGGTGATTATAAGTCTCTTTTTAAACATTTTACTTACTCATTTCTAGAGAGAGGGGGAGGGAGACAGAGAGGGAGAAAAACATCAATATGTGATAGAAACATCTATCAGCTACTTCTCCCATGCCCATAACTGGGGACCTGGCCCACAACCCAGGCATGTGCCCTGACTAGGAATTGAACTGGTGACCTTTCAGCTCACAGGCCAGTGCTCAACCCACTGAGCCACACCAGCCAGGGCTAAATGTTTGCGTATTAACAAATATTGCATTTTAAAATAATATTAGAGTATCTGATGGTCAATATTTTCTTTACATTAAAATTTTTCTGATGGTACAAGAGACCACGTGTCTACTCCCTTTAGCCTTCTGCCATGCCCTCTCCAACTGCAGGCCACGCTGGGTGGGTGGGGACTTCCTCCATTCATGCTCCTGAGATACATAAATAGAAGAGGAAGTCTCAAACCACGCTGATTTTGCTCTCTCCAAATTCAGAGAACCTAATAGCCATGGTGTGGAGCTCCCTTCTTTCCTCTTCTCTTAATAGTCCCTCCTTCTCTCTTCCTTTCTTTCTTGCTTAATTCCTTCTCTCTGGACTACATGGAAGTGTGCCTCTCCAGCTTCCCAAGACTGACCCTTCTTCTGGGTTCTCATCTCCCAGCCTTTTGCTCCTTCAATTACTCTTCCTCTGACAACTGCAGTACCTGCTGCCCCACCAGCAAGTGCCCTCTGCCATCACACACTGTACCTACAAGGTTTCCTCTAACTTTAAAATCACCTTCACTTGTCCAAAGTATCCTCATTCTATTCCTACCCTACTTCTCACCACCCAATTTTCCAAACAGATGTTTAAATATACTTCAGCATCAGTCTCTCTCCTTGTTCCGCAGAAATATGTCTTCTAACCCCTGCCCCCAAAATCACTGAAGTCGATTTCATGACATTCTTCCATTGTCAAATCCAATGGCCTGTTTATAGTTTTCATCTTCTTTGTACACTCTATTGTATGACATTGGCCATCCTCTTGTAAAATCTCTTGTCCATTGGTTCTAATGACATTACTATTTTAGCTCTCTTCCTGCCTAATAAATAACTTCTGCTGCATTTGCCTAAAGAGCTCTCTTTTCCTCTCATTCCCCAATTCTTGGTAGAGTGTTTTTCGAGTCCACTGCTCATCTTCCCATATACTTTTTCTGAAAAATTGTACCTAACATTAAAATTTCAAGTGTTATTCTCCTGCATAAAAATCTCTCTCTCTCTCTCTCTCTCTCTCTCTCTCTGTCACACACGTGCGCGCGCGCACACACACACACACACACACACAGGAGGGTGAATAACCATTTCCATCATCCCCTCCCACATCAGGACCACTCCTACTAAATTTCCTAAAAATGCCTCACTTACTCTGTGTAACAGCAGGGCACACACCACCACACGTCTGGGCATTCTGGCCCACCTTCTAATGGTTAGAGTGCTCTTCCACTCTCAGTCTAAAACCTGCCTGTCAGGCTCAAATGCCACCACCTCCTCTGTGAAGCATTTCCTGCCACACGCCCATCTCCCGAGCAACACCAATTCCTGGTACTCTCTTCTGCACCGCAGTGCTACTACATAGGTAACATCACTACAGCATTTCCATGATTTTACGTAGTATGCATTCCTGTGTTTGCCTCACTCAGTAACTGTGTTTCAGGGGCAATAAATGTGTTTTATTCTTTGTGTTTCCTTGGCTGCCGTACTGTGGTAGACACTTGATATTATTGGGAAGTATGCACAAAAGACCCAGGTTCAGAGCGTTAGTGACATCTTATGACACTTCACGTACCTGAACTGCTTTGCACACGGAATGCTATCAAAGTCCAACCGGATAGCATTCTGAACACCAAGGGCGTTTACTGACTAACCACTCATTTGGCATTTCCTGTTTCCTGCTGTAAATACTCTTCTTTTTGTCCTATGTGTCTTATCTTCTCAACTAGGTAAGTAATAGAGGGCTACAATTTGTAACACTGAGTACATCCAACCATCTGGCCTGATTCCTTGTACTGATTCCTTGTTTACTGAATACTGCACAACCGTTCAATGAACCTGACTTTTGGGAATTCTAGAAATTATCTGGTAGGTCTGTTATTAACTTTGCTTTTAACTTTATTAACATTTTTGTTTAAAATCAAATCAAAGTTTTCACAATTATTAAAGAAAATAAACATGCATGGAATGCAGAAAATAACTATCTTCAGGACCACAGTCCAAATACATACTTGTTCTCAGAAGCAAAGCAACAAGGGTTTCCTTCAATGGCGGAAGGACATCTTTCCTTGTAAATATGACCTACTACATGTGACCATTAAAAAGCAATTTCCTTAGAATTCACAATGTAAAAATTGATTCAGGCAAGTATCATCAATGAACAATTTAAACCGAAGTGAAAGGTTGCTGGAAACTGTGACCCCACAGATTTGTCAGTGGGTTTGGAATCACCTACTTGATCAAGTACACATCATCTGTGCAGTATTCTCACCAACAAAAAAAAGGTTCAACCTGAGTCTAATGAGCAAAAATTAGACAAATCCAAAATGTGGGACATTCTACAAGGCCAAATGCTTAACATATAACCACTCCCCAAAAACCCAGAATTTATAAAAATCATGTATTTTTTATTCTTATATGTTCAAACTTGAGTTACCTTCAAAGTACTATCCATTTAATGCAATACACCTACTGAGACATTTTTTTCCACTGTTCAAAACAGTTTTAAATGCACTGATTTTGTTGCTTTTCAGTGCTTCTGCCATTTTTGTTTCACCTCTTCCACGTGGGCAAAACATTTCCCTTTGAGGACTTTTTTCGTCTGGAAAAAAAAAAATTGCTCCAGGCAAGATCGGGTGAAAAGGGAGGATAAGGCACAGGGGTCATGTTGTTTTCGGTCAAAAACTGCTGAACACACAGCATGGTGTGAGCAGGAGCAGGTGTGCCCATAAATTACCCATCATGAAATGGGCAAATGCACTGAGTCAACAAAAAAAATTCACCAAAGCCAAATGCAGGCTCTCACAACAACACCAGCTGGCATACCGATACAGACGTGTTCCTACAACACTCACCTAGTGTGGTAAGCCTGTACCACAAGGGGCCTGCCCTCCAGAAGGTAATTCTGGCGTTAGGGGGGTCCTCCTTCATATAAAAAGCAATAAAATGTCAGATTTTTTATTATTTTGGAATGAAATAATACTGTGTAAGAAACATATTATATGTATTCTGGATTTTTTTTAAGTTATAAGGCATTTTTGGACTACCATATTAGATGTGACTATGGAACATATTAATGTAGTTGTTTTAATGGCGTTATAGTTAAAAATATCATACCCTGGAAATTCAGGTGAATAGAACATAGGGATGGAGCAATATCTATAACTTCCTTCCAAATGGTTCAACCAAAAATACATAAATAAAAGTAAAATTGTAACTGTGAGTTGATGGATATGTTAATTAGCTTGATCGTGGTAATCACTTTGCAATGTAAACGTATATCAAAATATACAACTTTTATTTGTCCAATGCACCTGAATAAATCTAGGGGGGAAAGCATATGTAAAGCAAATGTGTTACATTTTTAGGATGTCTGTGTGCTCATTAACCCTATTTACTTTTAGTTTTTCTGTGTATTTAACATTTTCAAAATAAAAAGGAGTTAAAGTAATTTCCTCTTCTTTCTATTCACTTTTCTAGACAAGTTTATTGATAAGAGCTGAGTATAGACCCGTACTGTATCTAACATTTAAAAAATAAGTTAACCTCTGAGAGTATGTACTATGTAAACATAACTTTGCTTACTAAGAAACAAGTCTAAATATACTCAAAGGGTAGAAAAAAATTCTTCCTCATTTTACACATAGAAATGCGGTTCTTAGGAATAATCACTGGTCGGGTCATCCCCTTCCCTGATGTTCAACTGAACACACATCTGTAAATATTCTTGAGTTCACATCTTTTTCCAATGACATGTAGTCACCCGTGACTCTAACAGTCCATGACCTTTGAAATCACAGGTCATACTTCTCCTCTGCATTAATGTTCCCCGTCCCCCCCCGACGTGCTTGCCACCCTGGCAGAGCTTTCTTCTCAGCCTTCCAATTTAAAAGTAATTACATTAGTTATGTTTCTCAGCATAACAGATTACTACAAAACTCAGTGCTTTAAAATAACAGTCAGCCTTTATTATCTCACAGTGCCCATGGGTCAGGAACTCATGGCCAAGTGCGAAGGGAAGGGTGTGGGGAACTGCCACAGCGCTGCGCTCCAACCGGGGCGCAGCGGGAGGCGGTGGCAGCCCCTGGCCCGCAGCGATTCTGAAACCCCACATAAGCAACTCCTCACACGAGTGCAAGGCCTGGTCCTGCCCTCTAGGTTCTTGGTTCTGCTTTCTGAGGCATCCTCTCTTTTTCAGAAAGGGTAGCTCGTGTTTGAAGCTATGGAGCAGTCTCAGCATGCTTCCTGGCAGGAGGGACTCAGGGATCCAAAGACCACTTTGCCTCTATACTGTCTCTGTCCCTTTCGGTCCCAGCTGACAGTCCTTCTTTCAATTCAGTCCTCTTTAGGAGGAAACAACAGAGAAAGGGAGAGAAAAGAAAAAACTCCATGGGTCTCCTGTGAATTTTATTATGGTTTACTCCATAATGAAATAAAGGCCACACCCAAAAATCTCTCTAGGTCAAGTCCCTGTGTTTCTTGAAGGTGTGCTGAGACTGCCAAGGGGCAACTCTGTAAATGTTCTTGGAACCCCCACTGTTTGACCAAAGAGCTCTCTCAAGGGCTCTTTCTGAGGCCTTCGGGAATTTTAAAGCTTCATCTACAGAGTGTGTTTTCCTGAGCGTGTCCTGATTTGATCTTCCCCAGGATCTATTTCTTAATTTTAGCAACAGTGGTCATATGAAGAGGCTAGGATTTTCAAGCTTAACAGCACCTTTGCTCCTTTTTGCTTAACAATGCTTTAGTGGCTCACTCTCCTGTTCCACTTTATACATGAGCACGACAAGGAACCAGGAGTATCTCTGACACTCTGCTTAGAAATCTCCTCTGCCAACTCACCTAGGTCATCGTGTCCATTTTTATACTTCCCATGTGATCGGAGGTGACAGAGCTGCTAAACTTTCTATAACCAAAGAACACAGATTCCTTCCTCAGTTTTCCAATAACTTTTTTCTCACATTCCTTTAAGATCTCACTCACATCCTTCTCAAAGGCCATCAAAGTTCTACTAACAGCCTATTTGAGCTCCTCGGGCTTTCACTGATGCCTCAAAATCTTTTCAGCTTGTAGTATGAGTTACAAAATACTTGCATCTCAAACCCTTGCTAGAAAATATTAACTTAACCTATTCAAACACCCAGTTTGCTTTAAAAGCCTGTTTGAAAGCAGTGTTTTTTCAATTTCTTAAATTATCTTCTATTATTTACTTACTTGAAAAAATATTACAAATTCTGCACCAGGATTAAGTCAGGCATGTAAGATTGGACTATAAATATTATAGTCTTTCCATTTTACTGACTCTACTTTAAGATGTTTTAAGAAAATCCCAGTTACATAAGTGTATCACAGTCTCTGATTGATTCATTCAACACTTGTTGAAGACTTACTTTGCACTAGACATTGGAGTGGCAAAAATGAACATCAAAACTATGAAGTGGAACTGGGGGCAGGTAAAAATTTTATCACGCCCCTAACTTTTCCAGGGTGTCCACCCAGCATAGTCTGTGCTCCCAAAGCACTTTGCACAAGCCTGTATTTTTTAATAATAATAGTAATGGCAGCTAACATTTATGAAGCACTTACCACGTGCTTGGCATAATTCTAAGCGTTTCACATGATATAACTCAATCTTTACAATAATCCTCAGGGCACAAGTAAAACTCTCGCTATCTTCACGGTAGAGGTGAGGAAACTGACTCACCTTAAACAGTGTTTACCCCCCACTAGACTGCAACCTGATGAGGACAGGTGACCCGTTTCTTCACCCTCGTATCCTCCCCAATCTACGGCACATATGTTTTTATAATTAAATAAAGAAATGAGTTTATCCGAGTACTAGAAACGAAAATGCTCATTTACTTCACAAGGACAATTCTTCACTGTTCAAAAGCACAAGGTGACAGATTAAGACCTTCTGGACCTAGAAAAAAATTGGCCTGGATCTAAATAGATATCTCTGTAAAAAGTTAACCAAAGATCAAAGCTTATCAATTCCTTGATAAACACAACTATTAAGACCTAAAATTTTATAAGCAAGTCTAATTTGATGGGCCTAGATTCATTCAGTACCATTTTCATGCTGGAACCCATAAATATCACAATGACAACTACACAGATCTGCCATTTAAAGTGTCATTTTAAGCAGTGACAGATGAGTAGGAAAATAAGGGGTAAGAACCATTAAAAGATGTGGATACAAAACCCAAATAAATATAAAACCTAATACTTTGAATGACATAATTTGGGTACTTTGGGCTGACCCAGTATTATTTGGGTTAGTATAGCTGGAATCACAAACTATAAAACCTACGATTACCAGTTTTGTTGCATACTCTGGCTTAAAAACAAAACAAAAATGAAAACCTTACAAGACTGATACGCTACAAACTCAAAATCCTCAGATCACGGGCTGGAAACTGAAAGCTGGATTCTGCACGGAGAAGAAGTCAAATTGGGGATTATTTTACAAGCACACCTGCTAATTCCCTCTCCTCAGATACCAGACTATCTTTTCTCAAGAAGGAGTACAAGCTTAGTGCTCCTATGCCCAGACGAAATGGCTGCATTTTAGAGGAATCTCCACGGGGCTGAATTTCAGACAATGCTTGTATGCCACATTTTCCACCAGACCCCTAGAAAGGCTGCTGTCTCTTCCAGAAGTCTGATTGAAAACGGAAGTACAAACAATATAATTAATATCAAAACTTTTTGTGGCAGACTCTGTTGCCTGACTAACACAATATCAGTTCCCAATTCCCTTTGCCCTTGCACTTCCCCCTCCAGGGACTGAGAGCCAGAGACCCACTTTCTCACTAAGGGGACACAGAACCCCGTTCTACACAACCGGACGGAAGAGGAAGGCTGACAGCGGGCTTGTGAGAAAGGTGCTGCTCCGGGCAATGCGGCTCACTAGCCATCCCCCATCTGTCTGCCTCGCACAGGAATGCAATGTGCAGCTATTCTGAAACCTTGAAGCAGCAGGTGTAAGAATGCAAAGCCAACAAGGTAAAAGTGAAAAAGCAGAGAGAACTGGAGTCTTCGACGCCTTTATTATCTAGTAAATGGCCAGCAACTGCCCACCTCTACCCTTCTTAAGTGAAAAAAAACACAAACTGACTTTGTTGTGTTAATGTTGGCTGGACTTTCTGTTATTTTTAGCAGAATGCCTGTCTTACTAATACATTTACAAATGTGTAGAGAATATGATGTAGAATTCCTTTAATTGAAAAAAAGTTATATGGTACTTGTACAAATAAAAAACAGTCATACTGATGCCAAGTAAGTGACAAATCATATCCAGGAGATCCCTGATATTTTCCCTTAATAATATTTTTCTGATGATAAAAGTAATATATTCACTTTACTACAAAATACAGAAAAATATAATGAAGAAAAAAACTCACCATCCAGAGATAATCACCTTAACTATTTTGGTATATATAAAATACACTTTTTTTATTTTTATAAACTGGGATCCTGCAAGACATAGTGTATTATTATTATAACCTAATACATGCACAAAGTAACAATTCAGCAGCATACAGAAGACGACAAAAACAAAAGTGTCTCTTCTGCCGTTTGCTCTCACACACACATAAACACACAAGCTCACTCCCCATTCCACTTCTCGAAAATAACTGCTTTTAATGCTCTTGGCATTGTGACTCCGCTTCTTAATTTATCACCTGTGACCACACCAAATGACTTCTCACTATGAAGGTGAAGAATTGAGTTCCCCCTTGCCCTTCTTCCAGTTTTTATTCCTTTTATTTTCAGTTTTAGTTTTTCTAGTGGTTGATATTATAATGTTAGCAAAACAGACTTAAGCCTCTATTTCTGACCCATGAATTTTAGGTAGAATGCCTTAGCTTTCCAACTGTGCAAGATAAGAAAGTTAGTGTTTTCTTTTTCTCTTTTGAAAGGAAATTAGTGTTATGGCAAACCTTTCAGTTCAACCACAGGATTAAAATTGTGACTATCATTTGGTCTTACCCAATCCTGAGTGAGAAAGCAAAAAAGGGTATGGGCTTGTTGCTTTAGCACTATCTCATTTAATTAAGAAAAACTGTTGAAGATGGGAGAAATAACATAACAAAGAACAAATACAGAAAACAAATCATAGAGCTTGTAAAGCCTATCATGAATTGAAATCAACTGTTACAGACAAACACAACTTTTAAGGTATAGAAGATGAAGCGCAACACTCAGCCCACATGACAGGAAAGGAAGGATGATTATTTACACCGGGCTACTCAAAAAAAAAACCATCAAACACAAAAACACTGATGCCAAAGATGCTGAGAAGATCACCACTCGCGAGTTCCAGTTAGCATTGTAATCTTTGCGAAACATTAAACATCAGAAGGGGATATGTAAGAAGCAACTGAAAAAGGCTTATAGAAGACAACAATGGATGAGCCTAAATGTTAAATATTAGTAAACCTGATGTTAAATTCAGCAATATCCTGTAACAGATTATTAAATAACTGCAGCTACTGTTTATTAACTATTTATTATGCCCCATGCGCTGTGATAAGAGCTCATTCAACATTCTGATCCTCCAGTCTCACAACCACATAAAACAGACATTATCATCTTCATTTTACAGAAGAACATTTAAGGCATGTTAAGTATTTTGCCCACAGTCACTAATAAATGGCAAAGCTAAGACCTGAAGTTAAGTCCCATCCTTTGAACCACTGGACAACACTGATGGTATCCGAGCACTTAAAATACAAAAAGAGTGGATGGACGAGAATAGAAGCACCAAAAGCAAGTTGTATAAAACTAGTCATTTTTCTTTTGAGTTACCACATTGCAACGGCACACACTAATCTCTAAGACATACTGGTAAGTCCTTATGATGCCATTTATGTAAAGTGAGACAAAACAAAAATATCCAAATGTTCATACAGAACAAAGTGTAAAATATCATTTCTTTAATTATCCCTCCTCCTGTCCCCTGTCTCATCTCTTAAATCCCAATCTCTTGTCAAGAAGCAAATACAGCTTAGAGTTTGGCAAGTATCTTTCTGGCTCTCAAATATTTCAGGAAAATTTTGCTTTTATATTGGCACATCACACTCAATAGAGGTTATTTCCAAGAAGGAAAATGGGAGTGAAGAACTCATATCATACTCTATTTATTTACTGCTTGAATCTTTTACAAAAGGAATCCATCTATTACTCAGATAATGCAACATTTTCTAAATTCTAATGGTGCCCAGAGAAAACAGGGCAAGAGTTTCTAAGTATGACCTCAGTGGCCTCGCTGGGAGGGAAAAGTTTGATGTATTAGATGGTGTAACAATGGAAAGCTTTTAATGACAAAAAATACCATAAAGTTAAACGGTCTATTCAAACCAGGAGGAATATTTGCAATAACAAATTAAAAAAATAATGGTACTAGAAATATATGAAAAGCTCTTACAAATAAATAAGAGCCTATAAAATTTATAAACTTGACAAAAGACAGGCTTCAGATACAAAAATTGAATAAGGACAAAAGCAAGCAATTCATTTGATTAAAAAATTACTTAAAAGCATGAAAACACAGTTAAACATCAGTAGCAAAGATACGTAAAATAAAACAGCAATACAATGGCAGAAACTGAAAAGAGTAGCACCCAGTGGTGGCTACAGGATGGGAAAGCAAAGACTTGTACAAACCAGTGCTGGGAAAGTCAGTTGGTGGCAGCCAGACAGCAAATTGGTATTTATTTGTAAATGACTTGTATAAACAACACGGTTTCAAAGTGAAGGTGGAACAGTGACGGTGCCTTACACTGCAGTGACAGACTGGGGAGGACCGTCCCTGCACGTCCCTGTGCGTCCCTTCAGGGACGTGTCCACAGTGTAAGAGAAACGTGTGGGACGCCAAGACTATGTGTACGAGGGCTGGAAGCCATGTCACACAATAAACAAACAAAAATTTTTTTTTGCTTAAAAAGATTTAAGGAAGACATCGGAGCGATCTTGAAATATCCAAAGGCCTATTACATGGAAAAATATCCGTTTATATTGCTCGGGAGGGCAAAACAAAGACCACTAGCACCCAGAGCTGTTACATAATGATGAGTTATGCCTCACACAGTGGGGTTTTAGGTTTCAGTTACCCATAACACTGGAGGTGAACGATCCTTCAGAAACACAGCAGAAAAGATTCTTCTTACAGGCTTGAAGAGTTAGGTTTCATGAAAGCAAAAGTGCGTTGCAGTTCTGAGAGTAAATCAAAATTTACCCTGGATATGGGTAGATCTTCCAGAACCACCACCTCTACTATGTTATCACTACAGTGTCCCTGGTCTGACTCAGATTAGATGCCTTGCAGAATAATCCATTCTGGGACTATCAGCATTCTATCCAGCCACCTCTACCACGAATGACCACTCAGCTAGCGTCTACCAATTTCTACCCTTTCCCATACACAAAAACCTGTAGACTGGGATATACGACCCAGCCTGGAATCCCAGCACCCGCTACCCTAACCCTGTCCTAGGTATAAGCTGCTCTCACAACTGTGACCTAGGCGGTGTCCCTGCCTTCCCTCAGCTGTCCCCATTCTAGTTCCTGGCCCTGAAATCTGAACTATACTGCTACTTGAACTTCTAGAACTTCCTTCCTCTTCTTCATTCATTCATCAAAGGGTGATGAGGAGCATACTATCTTCAAGGTAGACTCGATCTGGGAAAGAAATACAGTTGCGTTGTATTCAACAAAGTTCCTGCCCTCAGGGAGCTGACCATGAAGCAACAGAAATAATGGATTTATTTAATCACCAGTCAACATACAGCCACAGGGAAGCAAAGGCATAAAAGTAAGGTTATATTCCAGACAACAGAAATCATTCTAACTTTGAGACTCTTATCAAAAAAAAAAAAAAAAAGGAAATGTTGAGAAAACATTAAAATCTTGTATGGCCTTGAAGGACATACAAGATTTTCACTGACACAGACAAAGGAAAAAAATGCCAAGCAGAACTGGCATGAGCAAAAACACTCCCAGAAGAAAACACAGTGCATGCCTATCACTTCAGTAAGACAACGTGATGTGTCAAAGAGTCTGGAACTGTGGAGATGGTCTCTCCAAGGCAGGTAACACAGCAGGAGGGGAGGTGCAGCTTCCCTACATTCCCACGGGGACACAGAACAGTGAAAGGTACCACTCAAGCGGTGTGAGGCTTGCAGGAGACAAGAGAGACTCCCCTCTTGCCACTCTCTAGGGTTCCAAACCCTTCTGTTCAATAGTTCCAAGCCCCTCCCTAATCAAGTAGTAATAAATGATTTTTCAAAAAAGAACTTAGATACATTCACATGTAAAGAAAAAAACCAAAAATATCATGAAATTGACAATAAGGAGATCCCAATTACTCATCCTGGCTCTGCCCCCAACTCAAAACATGACCTGTTTTCTAATCTGTGAGATAAATGAGGCTAGATAGCTTCCAGGCTCCTGTAGTTTAAAAGACTATAAATTCCCTTGGGAAAAAAACGTTCAGCTATATTTCCAGGTGACTGGAGCTGAGCTGTTTTAAACCTTTAATTTTCTTGACTATAAATGTAGAAGAAATTTCTATTCTTCGTATCTTGTTATGAGCAATTACATTAGATAACAACTAAAACTCAGTGACTATAAAGCTTAAACAAAATTTTACATCTAGACATTAAAACAAATACCTATCAGAGTTCCACTTCCAATAGTTGAAGGGTAATTTTTACTAGACTAACCTTGCCATGCATAAAATTATAAACTCTGTACAAAATATAAAAACAGCTATTTGAAGGCAGTGGAAAACACCAAAAGCAAGTAGAAACTGGAGGGAAGTTGGCCCCTGAAAGAAGGGAACTGTAATGGATGAGATAATGCATTTGTATGGCTTTTTGCTTAAGGGGTTCCCCCATGCCTTCAGATTAGAGTGGATAAAGCTCAAACTGAAAACCATAGTCTCGCTAGCTTAGAAGTCAGATGATGGAGCTCAGAGCTGCCAAAATGGCTGGAAAGTGAGAGGGATATCCCACAAAACAGGAAGACACAGAGGGGGAGCCCCAAATCTACAAATTCTGCCCAAATTCTGGCTAACCCCTGATTGCGCACATGCAGGAAAGACTCAAATGAGCCTAAAAGCAGAAATCAAACAGTGGGGGTGGGGGAAAGCAGAAAAGCAGAGATATCAGCTGCTTTTCCCAAGAGGGGAAATAAAGGGTGGAGATTAAATAAAACCACCAAGGTAAGTACCTTTGGAAGATAGCAACAGATACAGAGACTACGCAATATATCACCACAATGACGTACGCACAGCTGAAAATTACCAGACAAATGAAGAAACAAGAAACTGTGATCACAGGCAGTGAAAAAAGAACAGCCAACAGAAACCAACTCCAAGAAAATACTCATGTGAGAATTCAACAAGGACTTTAATGCAACTATTATAAAAATACTCAAGGACTTAAAAATATATAGTCACAATAAATGCACAGATGAAAAATCTCAACAGAGAAACAGAACCTTAATTTAAAGAGAACCAAGTGAAAAAATTCTTTGTATGGGTTAACAGTCTAGAGATGGCAGAAGAATCAGTGCATTTAATAGCTTAATAGAAATTATCCAGTCTACAGAACTGAGAGAAAAAAATATTGAAAAAAGAAAATAGTGCTTAACTGACCTGTGAAGCATTATCATGGTCGATAATCAGAGTCCCAAAAGCAGAGGAGAGAACAGAGCAGAAAATGTTCTTTAGAAATAATGACCACCAACTTCCCAAGTTTGGTGAAAAACATAAATCTGTATATCAAAATAACTTCGGCAAATTCAAAACAGGATAAATATAAGGAAAAGAACACTGAGCCACATCATATTCAAACTGCTGAAAATAAAAGATAGACAAGTCTTGAACTCATCCAAGGGAAAATGACTTGTTATAAACAGAGAACACACAAAGTAAGTTGATTCTCATCAGAAACAAGGGGGACCGGAAGAAAATGAAATTATATCTATAAAGCGATGCAAAAAACAGAACTATCAAATCACAATTCTGAATGCAATAAAAAAAAGCCTTCAAAAGTGAAGACAAAATGTAACATTTAGATAAAAAATGAGTATATGGTCGCCAACAGATCAGCTCTAAAAGAAATGCTAACAAAAGCTTGTCAGGCTGAAGGAAGTAGTATTAGAAACTCCAATCTATAGGCAGTAACAACGAAATCAAAAAAACAGAAAATAAGTATTGATTAAAGCTCTATTTATCCTGCTCTTCTTTAAAAGACAAGAAGCAAAAAACACTGTATCATGGGGTTTATTACAAATTTATATCCAAATATATATAAGAAGAACAGCTGAAGACACTCAGGGGTGGGTACATATGACCACAGTATCACATGGGTCTTGTATTTTCCACAAAGCAGTAAACATTGACCCCGTATAGAGTGCGACAGATGAGGGGCATGTATTGCAATCCCAGGAGTAGGGTTTCTCAACCTCTGCACCACTCAAATGTTGGAGTGCAAAATGTTTTGTTGGGGGGAGACTGTCCTGCACATGGGGAGGTGTTCAGCAGCACTCTGGCCTCTACCCCCCAGTGCCAGTGGCACCTGCACCTCCAGTCACCAAAATCGAGAATGTCTCCAGCAGGGCCAAGTGTCCCCTGGGGAGGAAAGCAGCCCTGGCTGGAAAGCGCTGCCCGCACCCACCACGAACTACGTGAGGCAAGCAGAAGACGGGGCAGTGTCTCCCAAGGTTTCTTCCACTACGGCTCACCCGATAAGCTTTTTTCTTTCTTTCTTTTTTTTTGTTTTACTTTTTTTCCTAGTAACTCTAGCTTCCCACATAAATTATGAATACCAAAGATATGCTTTATATTATTTATGTAATGTGCCTGACTGGAGATGTTAAACATTGTAATATCTAAGTTCTTTTCACACATTCCACCAAGAAACAATTATTGCTCCTTGGAGGAGATATCTCCCCATAAAGAATGCATATTGATAGAGGAGTTTCAATGAAATACTAAAAAAATTCAATTAACCCAATGAAAGGCAAAAAATGTAAAGAGGAGTGTTTTTAAATGGGAAAAATAAAAAATAAGAAAACATTAGACCTAAATTCAACCACATCAACAACAACATTAAACACAGATTTTTTTAATGTTTAAGAGACATAACCAACAAGCCAATACTGGAAGGGAAAAAAATGGAATAGTAAAAAAAATAGTAAATCCAAAAACAAAAGCAAGAATATAAAAAGGAACAAAGACCACATGACAAAAATAGGAAACCAACCATGTCAAAAATTCCATTAACAAATATAAATGGTCTAAACACACCCCACTAAAAGGAAAAGACTGTCAAATAACATTTTTTAAAAAATCAGATCCAAACATATGCTACCTGCAAAAGAAGCAGTTTAAATATAAGACATAGATAAACTCAATGTAAAATGACATTTAAAAAAAGGTAAAAGGTGCAAACATTAATCATAAAAAATCTCAAGCAGCTATTATTGGTATCAGACACACAGAATTTCAAGACAAAGGGCATCACCAAAAATAAAGATGGGCATTTCAGAAGGATGAAAGATGTAATATATTAAGACAATACAATGACCATAAATGTGGATGCATCTAACAACAGAGCTTCAAAATACATAAAGCAAAACAGGCAGAATAAAGAAACAAATTCACAATCATAGTTGGAGATTTTTCACCTCTGTCAGTAACTGATAGAACTAAAGAAAAAATCAGTAAGGATATAGAAGAGATGACTCACTGTATCACCCATCTTAACCACACATTTATAAAACACTGCACCCACACCAGCAAAAAATCAAGGAGAACTGTATGGTAGTGAACCATTAAAAAATATCATGAAAAATTTTCAGATGACTGAAATTTTACATGGTATCTATCATCTAAAGTTACAATCAAAATGTAAAGTAGAAATCAATAACACCAAGATATCAAAAACACCCCATATATTCTGAGATTAAACACTACTCTTCTAAATAACCCAGGGTTCAAAGAAACCACAAGGGAAGTTAGAAAACATTTACACTAAATGACAATGAAAATACAGTATTATCAAAATTTGCGGGACACAGTTAAGCCAGGAAATAAGATAAATCCATAGCTTTAAATGCTTATATTTCTTTGAAAACAAAAGTTTAAATATATTAATCTATATATCAATAGATCAATGATATATTTTATATATAAATATATAAGTATATAAGTATATATAAATATATATAAAACATTGATCAATATAGCAATGATATATTTTACCTTAAGGAGCCAGAAAAACAGATAAGCAAATTAAAATAATAAAGAGCAAAAGTATGAAATAGAAAACAAATGACAAAATAAGCAAAGCAAAAATTTAGCTCCTTGAAAAGATTAATAAAATGTATAAACACCTAGAAAGACTGATCAAAGTTAAAAAGAGAACACAATATACAAATACTAGAATTTAATAAGGGGATAATCATAATCCTGCAGATTTTAAGAACTTTATGGCTAGTAAATCAAAAACTGTGTTGAAATGGACAAATCCCTTAGAAAACTCAATTTACCCAAACTGACATGAGATGAAACAGAAAATCTGAATAGCCCTATATCGAGTAAAGAAATTGAATTAATCATCAACCCAGATGGCTTCACTGATGCATTTTATCAAGATATAAGGAAGAAATAAAACCCATGTTATGTAAATTCCTTCAAAAAGAAAGGAGGAAGGAGTACTTCCTATTACAACCTATGTTATGAGTCTAGCATAAAACCTGAAATAAAAATTATAGGTCAATATTCTGGTAAATACAAAAGAAACAATCCTTAACAAAATTTTAGTAAATCAAGACTGGTACCATATTAAAGGTAGTGATACATCATGACCAAATGGGATTTATTCCAGCCATGAAAGTAATACACCGTATTAACAGAATGAAAAAAGTCAAATGGTCATTTCAATAGGTGTGGGAAAATCTATTGAAAAAACTGAACACCCACTCATGATAAAAACTCTCAGCAAACTAGGAACAGAAAGGAAGTTTCTCAACCCAATATAGGGCAGCAAAGGTACAGCTAATGTGATACGGTAAAGTAAATGCTTTCCCAAAAGATAAGAAGTAAGGCAAAAATGTCCACTCTTACAATCTTACCCAACATTGTACTACAAGTCCTAACCAGAGAGGTAAAACCAGAAAATTAATTAAAGCACAAAGATTGGAAAGAAAGGAGCAGAACTGTGGCTCTCTGCAGATGACTTGACCATGTACCCAGAAAATCTTCACAGTACTGATAACTAACATTAATACTGTAAGAGTTGAACCAGGCTGCAGGATAAAAGTCAAAACAAAAAACTCAACTGTTGACTGGAAAGGGAGGTGTGTGTGAGTGTAACAGCAACTTTGTAATTCTGTGACTCTAGTTTGTCATTTGATGGTTCTCTGCATTGGGTTTCCTTGGTTAAAATTTTCAACACAAATTAACTGAAACAAGAAAAACAAATCCCACACTGCAAACACCCTGAATCTCAGAGTTGTGATGCCACCGCCGACCAGTCTCACGTTCCCACGTCCCTTCTCCACTCCCAGTGCCAACAGTCAGAGAGGCTGCCCCCGCGCATCATGGGGTTCGCACGACGGCGGCCACAGCCCTTTACTCTCTATGGACAACGCTGGCTGCCGAGCTGTAAACAGGAAACCATACGGCCACTTTCTCTTTCCTTAATCACTTCATAAATCGTTTCAAAAGTCACTTGGTGAATAAAACAAGAACTAAAAGTACACAAGTACATACGAAGTGAAGGAGAAGGAGAGGCTCTTGGACTTGGATGAGTACCTCCAAAATCGTGCATTCTGTTTCCTACAGCTTACAATGGGCTACATCACAACAGCCACGTATTAAAGCATAACTCAGCTTACAAGCTTGGTTACTAAAGCATATTTTGCACAGCGAGATTAAGCTATTTCATATGACAACTCACAGATTTATAAAGTTTTATCTTGGAATTACCAAATACTAACACTGTAGTTCATCTAAACAAGCCATCTCACATGCAATTCCAAGGACAGTTTACAGATAACCCTCCACTGGAAACTATTACAAGTACAAGGCAAACTAAGGGAAAAAGCTCTTTGAAAGCACAAACTGGTTAACATACACAGAACACTACAGGACAGTTCAATCCGTCAGATATCAGCACAAGAAAAAGCACAAGCATAAGAAATTAACACATCCACACAGCATTTTCATCAATCAAAATGTTTTCAATGAATGGTACCCTTCAATTTGTACCAACTTCAAGGTGAGATTATGAGTTGACTAGAAATACATCACAGATTATAATTTCTTACCAAGGAACTAGCTGTCCACACTTATAAGAGACTACGTACTTAGGTTTTTTTAAGAAATGATGCTATTAAGCAAATAAAATTTTATAAATTGCACTAGTCCCTTGATTAATAGTATTGCAATCTACTTAGTTCTATAACTAAAATCTTTCAAGCTGGTTAAACTTCATCAGTGCAGTAAGTTCCTTCAGAGCAAATATTGTCACTAGCTCTAATATAGAAAGCAAATTTGACATCAGGTTTAGAGATACCCAGTCACCTGGAGTATACTTTATAGGCTGGTCTTAGAAGGAGATGATGTAACAAGTGTTTAACATACATGCAGATGACTCCCATGCCAATGTGCAGCCCAGACCACCAAGGAGGAAAATGCAGACAATACTTTCCTCCATGCTTGCTACATTATATTTCTTTTACTGTCATTTCTAACATCAACAATACTATGTTAATGTGTTATCTCAATTAATATCCACTATTTTGCAATTGCTCCAGAAAAGTACAGAAAAAAAAAAGGCTTCACTACTATATGCCACTAATAAAGTTAGGAAAGCATTTATGCTATACAATATCAGTATTTATCTTTAAGTCTTTTTTTTCCTTTTCCTGGAAGATATTTTCTGAAGAACTCATTCCCATTAAAAGTAAAGATAAAATGAGATTATATCTGACTAGGCGCTAACAAGACCTGACTCAGCAATGCAGGTTTGAGAAGAAGGACTGACGTTGAACAAAGGGCTATGATTACAACTGTTATATCAACACCCTTCATTAATAGTTTAAAAACACTCCCCTACACACATTATCTCCTAAAGCTTAAAACCACGTGGCGAGGTAAAGAGGGCAGGTATTATCATATTTGTTCTTAAACAAGGACACCATAGTTCGGGTGCAAACAACCTGCCCAGGGAAACAGGCAGCAAATGACGGTGCTCTTTTAGAAGAAATCCTTTGAACGGAATGTAGCCAAACACCAACAGATTATATAGTGAAATTCACTTGACTAAAACACAAAATTATTATTAAAATAGTACTGCAAACTCTCTAAAGAATAAATTAAAAATGGTGGAGAAAAAATATGCCCAATTTGGCTTCCCTAATATTTCAACTAATGCTTTCAAGTACAGTTAAAAACTACCATACAGATCCTCTGACGGTGAACCTAACTCGTTATAAGCACAGGGAAAAATACACAAATTGTAAAAACAGAGGACACTACCAGCAATCCCAGTCTTTCATTCACAAATGTTGCCAAAAAGGGGTCACCAGGTTCCTGAAGAAAACTACTACCACCGAAAAAGAACCAAAATAAACAAATGGAAGAAATTAAAGCGAAGAAAAAAACTTAGAAATACAATCTATTTAGTGTCCTAAAAACAAGATTGTTATATAAGTAAAATAAGAGCAGGTGGCCATAAACTATAAAGAATTCCCAGGAATATAAAGTAATAGCTGAAATAAATAATTCAATGAAGGGCTAGAATAACAAGTCAAGGAAATCTCCCAGAACAAAGGAAAAAAAAAAAAAGCATGGAAAAGGAAAAAAATGGAAAACAATACATTGATATGTAAGCTTTAGGGGAAATTTTTTTAAAAAACATAAAATACAGACAACATAGATGGGAAGAAATAAAAGAAATACAGATTTTCCAGAACTGAACAGACACTAAAAGTCTGCATTTTCAAACAGTCCACTGAACGCTTTACAGAATGAATTAACAAGAACTATAACTCATCCTCCTCAACTTTACTAATGCCTAAGGTCAAGTGGCACTAAGAGAAGAAGTTTCCAGAGAACAAAACAAGTTGCGTACAAACAAGTCTTCATGTCAGCACCACACCTCTGATCAGTAGCCCTGGCTACTAAAAAGCCATGGAGCGCAACCTTCAGAACCCTGGAGGGAAATGCTGTAAACCTGCGTTCTATACCCAGCCAAGGTATGAGGGTAGAAAGGACATTTTCAAACACCCTTCTCACCTGACAAGCACCCCCCCACACACTCTTTCTGAAAAATTACTGCAGGAAGTATCCTAGAAAACTGCAAAATAAATCCCAAACAAAAAGAGGAAATATGTCTCAGAGCACAGGACTAGTCCAAAAATGCAATTAAATAGCATAGTATTAGCTGAGCATCAAACCCAGATAAAAAGGCAATTCATATTGGAACGTCAACAAGCAGCATTTCAAAGATGGATCACTGGACAGCAGCATGGTGACTGTGGGGGGAAGGAGGTGGGTGGAGGTGAGAAAGGGCGGGGGGGATACACAGTAATAAAAAAAAGTAAAAATAAAGATGGAAAACCAAGTGATGTTATGAAGGCATACACTCTTCTACCAATGGGGGGAAATGTGGCAATCAGAAAATGCAGGAGAAACAGTTACAGCCCACACTAAAATATGGCATGATCCTGAGTACCAACGGCATACAAACATCCATTTGTTCTCAATGGATCCCAGACGTGCTCATCACGCTACTTTGTTTAGCAGTTAATGTTCTTTACACAGCATAACACTGATTATTGCTTTGTGGAATCAACAAGCGTAACTATTAAACCCTGATAATATAAAATAAATGCTACAGCTACCATAAATTGGGAAAGAAATGTGTGGAATTCAAGGGAAAGGTTGTAAGGGGGACTGATTTTTCTTAACTTATAAAGTGACAAGATATGACTAAGTAATTCATGGAATTAATGATTCAAGAGCTAGAAATTTAACCACAAAAGGCCCCAAAAATGAACAATAAGTATTACAAGTGAAACTGTTCATTTTTCATAGTGGGGCTATACTGGATTACTTAGTCAAAAATAAAATATAACATAGTATTGTATTATATATAAAACTGGAATAATCAGCAGAAGAATTAAAAATATACAAAAGCCCTAAAATGGTTACCTCTGAGGAGAGAAACTAGTTGAAAGAGGTAAAGGAAGAAAGATTTTCACTTTTCATTTTATACTTTTGTGTATTATTCCAATTCTTATGTTTATAAGACTATTACCTCCTAAAACTAATATACACATGTACTCACATGCAAACACACACAGTCACTAGAATCCTCCTCCCTCCCTAACCAATGCAGGAAAAACACTGAGAAATTCTTTGTGATTTTTTTTTCCTTTTTCTATATCCCATGCACCATATACTCCAACCTTCTATAATGGTACATCAGAGAAGACCCAAGTAATTAAACAGGTTCAACAACTGCCCTAAACCCTTGACAAAACATGCTGGTAGTTAACGGTTTACATTCATGTTAAAACTGTCCAAACATCCATATCCATTATTTAATCTTCACAAGAAATGTTTAAGAACAATTTTAGAGATTAATAAAGTAAAACTCTAAAAGAGTCGAGTGACTTGCCTTGCCCCCCCAAAGAAAAATATAAATATAATGGATAAGTGAGAAAATAAATCAAAAACTACCTTCCTTCATACAGCACTGAAAGCTGAAACTGCTTTCCCAATGTCTAATATGAGAAATAACATAAAAAATTAAACTTACACAAATAGTCATCCACTTGGGAAAACAGTTTGGCAGCTCTTATAAAGTAGAACATACACTTACCATGTGACCTGGCAATCTCATTCCTAGGTCACTGACCAAGAAACATGGAGACGTCACTCGAAGACAGGCATGCAAATGTTCTCAGCAACTTTATCCCTAATAGTCAATAACCAGAAACAGCCCAAAGGTCCACCAGCTGCTAAACAGGTGGACTGCAGTGTGTGCCCCGACAGCAAAACACTACTTCGCCATGAAAAGGAACAAGCTAACGACATGCACACAACACAGATGAGTCTTAAAAGTGTTAGGCCATGTGAAAGCAATCAGACCTGAAGGACCACGTATGGTGTGATTCTACTTACATGAAATTCTGGAGAAGCAAAATTACAGTCGCAGCCGACTGAGTGGCCACCAGGGGAATGCGGGGGCTTTTTCAGGTGATAGAAATGTTCTAAGTCATGATTATAGTGTTTGTTACACTGTTGTATAAATTTAACAAAATTCATCAAAGTGTAGACTTAAAATTAATGAATTTTATTATATGTATAATAACTCATTAAGGTTGATTTTTTTAAAAAGCTCAGTGATACATAATCATATTTAACTCTTCTCAACAGCTCTTCAACATAGGTATGAAATACAAATCTTCAAAGAATTTATTAAAATCACTATTTTTAAGAGGCAACTTTTAACCAAAAAATAGATATATGGTACTTCCAAGTCCTGAGAATGAAATGGCCCTCATGCTACTCAACTTGACCATGTGGATAAACAAAAGCTGCCTAGCAACTAATCTAAACTCTAGATTTCTAATAAACACATTGACCACATTAGCAGGTGATCTCATAGAGGATGTAACACTTATTTTAAGTTTTACGTTGAAGAGTTCTTCCTTCAATAACACAGAAGTATAATACTGCATTGAATTGTTTACCTAAAGTAGGAGTGAACAAGAAATACTAAAAGTAGATCATGAAAAACAAAAATGTAAAAGTAAACACTAACACACACACACAAACCCTTTCTTCCCTCACTGGGTCTTTTACTCCAGGACTTTACTTACCTACTCATGAGACTGTAGAAGACCCGCAAGCGTGGGGGGGGAACTCTCCCCCGTGCCATCACCCAAATTGGCTTAATATAATTCAATAATTTTATTTATGTTTACTGTCTTCAAATGCATATAAGTTAAAGACACTTTTTTAGATATTAAAGCATTCTAAAGATTTCTCTTTGGATTGTAAAGTCTGTAGACAATGCAGAAAAATACAAGAATTTTCTGTAACACGCATGCACACAACAGACCAGAAAGCCAAACTTGATTATAAATTATCAAAATCAAGAATTACAAAGAATCTCTAAATAACAAGCAAATTCCTCACACAGAGATAAAACATCATTCCTTTCTTACTGGACATAGCATGTCAGTTTACTTTGTTAACAGCATCAGAAAAAATATCAGCTTCCAGAACACCACTCACTGTTCGCACACTTACCAACCGTAGGATTTCGGCCGCGGTGAACACTTACCTCTCTTCTGAACCCAGCCTTCTTTCACAATGGTAACATCGCTCATGATGGCTCCCCACCAGCCCCCAACTTGGAGAAACAGTACTCTGTGGTATCAGCTTTGGGGTTTGGATTCTCTGCGGCTGCTGCCCTTCCCACTCTCTAGTGATGACTCAGCCTGGAAGGAAGTATTGAAGAAAGAATTTCTTTTTTTTTTCCATTCTTGCAACTCACATAGCAATAACAAACAACTAATTCTTTGTAAATGTCTTCAACTGGCTTGACCTCACATAAAAGTCTAGCTCTTCAAACTGGGGAACTTATTTATTAAATAGTTGTATAATGAATGCACTTCCCTGGTCTTGTGACAGATTTCAAATGATAGTGAAACTTTTAACCTAAGAGGTTGCACTAAAAAAAGTCCTAAGAAAACCACTGTCACACCTACACAAATAATACAGAAAATTTGTTTAGTGATTATGTTTCAGGTGGAAGGGAAGAGAATGAAAGTGGACTAAAAGGAAATCTGCACCTGGCTCTAGTTTCAAAATCTCTGTAAATTTCAAAAGTTATGGGAAAGCAATTGGGAATGTCGTTAATGGTTGCATTTTATGTAAAATAACATGTGCCGAGAAACTAACATGTATGCTGACTTTGCCTTGTCCCAAGAAATATTTTAGGTTGATTACAATAAGTAAAATATTATAAATGATATAAAATCAATTATTTTTTAGAGTAGACAAAGTGAAACAAAGGGACTATGAAAGTGCAAAAAGTATGGAACATGCAAGATAGGTCAAGAACTCGAAGAGGCGCTTAAATCTCTTCTTCTCAGGTAATCTTCACAACCAACTTAGGAGGCCTCCAGTAACGCCATCCCACAAATGGGGGCGGGGACTGAGGGCCACAGAGATCGAGTGGCTCACCTGATTTGAAAGTGGACCAGCGGAGCCACGATGTGAGTCCCGGCTGTCTGGCTCCACCACCCGCATTCTCAACTCCAAATCTACGTCACCTTAAATCAGCGAGTTTCAACTGTCATGCGGCAAGAATTTTTAAAGCATGTACTACCTGACTATTTGGTCTGGGGCACTGCCCTCTTCTTCCTCAGACGGCCAAATAAAAAAATGACAACAGCCAATACAACAATAGCCATCCAGTGTGAATATATCAAAATGATACCTATTTTTTGTCAGGGCAGCAAAAAATATATTTCTTGGTGGGCTGCAGAATTTTAGTAATTAATTAGTCTGAGTGTGCCATAAGATGGAAATGGTTGAAAATTACTGTCTTAAATAAAAATAAAAAGAAGCCAAAGTAAAAAGTCTATGTATTTGTGAAAGATGGACCACAAATTTAGCAAGAGCTTTCAAGAAGCAATGCAAATACAGAAACACAATGGTTTCAATATGTACATTACCTGTAAGTATTTTTTTTTTTTAATTAAAAAAAAAAAGTTGCTCAGAAGGACTAATTCTTCCTAGGACAGAATCCGAAACCCTGAAATTTTTCTCATGGATCTTCACAAGACACATTATAGTGTAAAAAACAAAGTCCTCAAAAATATCCTCACACATAAATAGCAATGAGTTTTACAGGGCAATTTCTTATTGTCCCTCTCAACCTAAAAAGGGAAATACCGAGATAAAATTGAGTGAGAGCATTTCCACGGAAAGGGACCAAAAGCATGGCCCAGGAACACAGGCGCAGACGTTAGATAGCCAGAAAAAATGATGGATGGACTACGCAATACTCACATGCTACTTTCTCAAGCTGGGTTTTAACAAATACAAAGATGGGACTCCTCAGCTAGCACTAAAATGAATTACGGTTTTCTTTTCAATGCCAGCTAAGTGCACAGTCTAATCGTGCAGCAGCCAGGAGGCAAGATGACAACTGACGAAGTTTGTGTGGCTGGAAAGAAGACCACCCGCCTCATGGGTTGGGGGCAGCGGCCCAAGACCGTCCTCCAAATCCTCAGCTTTCCTACTGTGGACAAACGGATATCAGAATGGTATGTATTTCCCCCAAATATGCTTGAGAGAATATGAAAGGACATTCTGGATAAATAAGAAAGATAAAAAAAGAAAAATTCTTCGATCAAATAAGTTGGGAAAATTCTACACACCATGTCTTTCTCTTGAAACATTACTATTAACATATGAAACATCTCAGCAAATCCTAAATTTATTTGAACAACAGGGTTCTTTCTTTCTCCTTTGGTAACACATATTCATATCCATAGAAGAGAACACACTTTTCCAAATAGCCACAGCATGTGGCCACATCATCCAAGATGAGACCCATCTCACCATTAAAAACAGGCAACAAACCAAAACATCCTTCAGTACAGAATCCAAAGATCATTTTAATTTGATTTATGAGACCTAAAGAACTCAACATGGTCAACTGCCTACATAATACATATAGAGCTAAACAATTAAAAGGGTGAACTCTTTACACAAATCATCACAAGAAAGTTAAATACGGGCAACACTAGTACAAAATGTCTATAGAGGGGCCACCATTTAGACCCCCCTCATCAGCAGCATTGCAGCAAGGGGCCTCACATGTATTTAAACAATTCTTGGTTTCTGACTATAACATTATACAGTCTGGGTAAAAGTAATTTATATCTTAATGTCCTTGGGATGAGAAATGGAAGAGATCAGGGATCAACACTTAGTAATAACCAAAAAATAACACATATCCAATACACATATTTAAAATATATACTTTCCTATTTAAATAATTTATATTACCATACCTTTCTTTAAAGAAAAACAACAGAAAAACAAAAGTACTGTCAAAATTGATTTTATTTTTGTAAGTGGACATTTCATTTTAAGAATCTCAAAGCTGGAAGAGACCTTGGTTCACAGTTGAGGAAAGAGTCAAGAAGACTCTCAGGCAAGTGACTTGCCCAAGGTCACACAGCGACTTGGGAGAGACCTGTGGTGGGGACCAGGTGCATGTCCTCTCCGCCAGCACTGCTTCTCCCATACAAAACCACACACTGAGACAGCCCAATCAACCCAAAGTCCGTGAATTTTGCTTTATAAAGAAACTTTCCAACGCTAGTATTTTAGATGTCAAAGTGTGCTTATGTATTTACATTAAACTGTTAAAATATATGTTAAATCAATCGGACAAAATTTATCATCTTCATCAGAGCCAGTGAACCCCATGCATTATAGCGAACTTTATGCATTTGCATCTGAAAATGTGAACAGATTCTACCCACAGTCATAATTTTCAGCTTTAAAAATTGCTCCTGAGTCTCTACTGACTAAAATGACACATTCTTTGCCCATAACTTCAAAGACATTCAAAGGTAATCACCCTAGAACTGTGCTCGCTCGCTAGAAATAAATGCTCTTTTGTGCACAGAAACAATGCTATTAACTCTTAATAAAGAGTCACCTGTACTCTCTACTTCTCCTGCGGTGGCAGCGTCCCCACACCCCAGTCATCTACTCTGTCCGGCTCAGCCTCTTGTGCCGGGAACGACACTAAGCTGCAAAGTGATGAGCTGGGTTCCAGGATGTAATCTGTTCCTGAGGCAGAGGGGATGTCGCCTCCTCCTAACAGTCCTGACCTCTGCAGAAGTTTGTCCTATAACATCCAGAACTTGGTTCATTTTTCTTTTAAGCCTGTTTCATCAAACATTCCATTGCTGGGTAATCTAATTTTTCCCATTCTTATAAAAAATTCCACACAAAATTCTTGGCAGATACAATTTAGAATTTACACAAAGCAGTTACAATAAAGGTGCTTTTGTTCACAATTATTTGAGAATTTGATGATAATAATAATTGCATCTGAATGTCATATTACAATTTAAAACACATTTTCACATCTTGTACCTGATTCAAAAGCATTGTTATTAGTAAAACAAGTTGACAGTGCCTGACACGTAAGAGATGCTCAACAAACATGGAATAAATCAGCAGATTAAACAAGGAACGAAGATTCAGCCTTAATAAAGGACAGACTAAGGAAACTAACATTCTGAATCAACAGAGAGAACGGTATTAAGCCATCTTCAAACCAAACCTGAATTTGAACATTATGGAAGCATCTACACATAAATAATTAAAATTATAATAAATATTCTTCCTTACCCATTGAAATATATTTCCTATAGACTTCCATCGATGGTAAGGACTATGACATATTAAAATTATCCTTTTGTTCTTAACATTTTTTACTTCTTTTTTGTTGTTGTTGTTAGAATGCTCAAGTTTCCATTCCTAAACCTATCAAGCATCAACACTGCCCAAGATGATCCATTATGGGAGGGAAAAAGAAAGAACGGCATGTTTTCTTAATGATATTTACAAGAATATTTTAAAGACATTTGCTCCTTATGACAACCAACCATTCAATTTTAAGCAAATACCAAACTTCTTCAAACATCTTTTAAAATATTATTCACTCAAGAAAACATAACATACACATATTTACTCAGTTAATAAATATGTGCTGAGTATCTACTCTGTGACAGGGACTGTAGAGAGTACACAGGGAGGCAAGCAACACAAAGTGTTTAAAAATCTTTTCCAAACCTTTAATAATTTGCTAGCAACATGCTTTCACATATATTACCTCATTTGACTCCGAAAACAAATCTATGTAGTAGGCTCTTGCATCTACAATTTTGAATTTAGGAAAACCACGACTGACCAATAATGACATCACTTCCCAGTTACCAGGACACGTTGGTGACAGAGAGTAACTCACATACAATTCAAATCTTCTATCAAGGTTGGTGTGCTTTCTACCAAAATAACATGATATGAACTCTGAAACGTATGCATAACATTTGAGAATAGTTCTGAACATTGTTTTCCGGGTCAAATTATTCTTCAAAAGTCCAGGAAAGCACAATGTTTTCAAATAAGTTAAAAATTAAATATCATAACTGTGCCATAACAAATGAAACTATAACAAACGACTAAAAGTTAAAGGCACTTCGGCAATTCTCTTTTATATGAATAAGCGCAAAATTCACAGGCTAACAATTTCCTATGTTAATTTCTAAGTAAAAAGCCATAATAGAATTCTATAATATAACTTTCTCTAAACTATAAATTTGGCTATAGTTAATATTATATGGAGTATATTTGCTCTACACTACAATTTTTTATACACCTTAGATATGCTGGTCAACTGATTAATGAAGGTATCTTCATGTTCAGATACAACAGAATGTTGCTACTTTGAAATACAAATGATGGTTAAGGGTAACCATGATATAATTTTATAGTATTCACCTGCGTGCAAGAACTAGGTGAAACGAATACGTGCCATAAGTGTGTAAGGCTATATAAAACTTAAAATACTGAAGTGGAAGGGAAATTCAAGGTAACTTGCTGTGCACTTCAAATAACTCAAAGTCAGTCTGTCCCTTTCAAGAGTTATTATCCCGTTTTTTTTTTTTAAAACATAATATATGGGAAGTGAGCCACATAAATTATATATTTCGAATACCTTTCATCTCTTTAGAGTACAATAATAACCTTTGTAGATTTTCTTGAAACTCTTTCTGTAAATATCTTCTCTGAGTTTTACATTATGGGAAAACACCTGAATAAACATAGGCAAGGTTCTGACTTTCACACAAAATATCGTTTCTTCGAAACTGCCAATTCTTAAAATTCAACTCCACAAATTTTGAAATATGTGTACTAAAACATAAAACACTCTTCCCCTCTTTCCTACACCTGTTTAGGGCATTTAAGTGCCATTTCAACCAACACAGCCATTGTTAATTAAACAGAAAAGCAACTTGTGCTTAGTGATTCATTTAACAATCTAACATGGAATAACTAGGAAAACATTTATTGGAGCCCTCTGATTCCTGAAACACTGGACAAGCTACTGACAAAGTAGCCCCTACATTTCTCTTGTCAAGTGCGGCCAGTGTCTATGTGAAGGAACCTATACCAACGGGGTACCTACAGTAATGAGAGAGGACTTAAAGAATTCTGGTTGCATGGTTAGCCATATTTTTCCGATATACGTGTAAAATCCTTCTAAACTCTGCCCTGGGGACCTCCCTGGTTATAAAAAAAATTTTTTTTTAAATCACACATACACACAAAATACAATTGGTATATGGTCCATGAAATGGCAAGAATCAGCTTGACAGATTTTTACCACCAATTAAAATGAGCTAACATGCAGGAATGGTACCCTATAACAAAGTTCATCATAATGGTACATTGGGAAGAGCATGGGACCCGCCAAAGGACTTGGGTCCCTGTTCCCGGCTCTGCCCCACGCAGAGTGATGCTCTCTAAGGTCTTTGAATTCTCTGTGCCCATTTTGTTAGCCACAGAATAAAGGGATGGTATCAGATGAACTCCACATAGTCCCACAGTTCTTCCAGAGCTAATATTCATGATTCTTCGACTTCAAATCTGCTATCCAGTTCATTTATAAATGACATCTCAGCTAACAACGTTGCGATGATACACAGTTCCTGTCCACAAAAGTCTAATACAGTTGGGAAGACACAACATTCAAACACCAACTCCACTCCACCAAAACTTGAACTAAACTCCAAAACTGACAAAATACATATTCCTCCCCCTCCTACCCTACTCCTCAGCCCCACAAATGTAGTCAGAGAGTTCCTAAGATAGAGGAAATTCTCATTTGGAAGTCTTCTAATGATTTCTTCTAATAAATCTTTTTACTTTCCCTTTCAATATTAGGAAAATATACCTATTTAGATATGCAAAATACCTTCAGCTGGCAATAAATTAATATAAAGAATACTGAAAAGAAAAAGAACTAAAAAGCAACTCTACGGGTCAAAAAACATACTAATTTCTCAATCAACTAGTACTTGAAGATTACCCGGCAAAGGAAATATATTTACACGTAATATGCTGAAAGGCTGGTGCTGCAATAAAATATGTAAACATTTATGGCATGTAATTCAGCATTTGAAATAACTGAAATGAAAAAGGAATGTTACAGATCAGTCAATAAACTTTTGTCTTTACTACTTTAACTTATTACTGGGAAAACTACTGTACTATATTACCAAAATTTAGCATTGTCGCTGTGATAGAAACCAGTAAAAATACCAAAAGAAAGTGTTTCGGAATGAGGAAAGTTAAAATGAAATAGATTTTTATAATGCCAGAGTAAGTGTTTCTCATGTTAAAATCACTCTGTAAAATGCAGCTGAGGCAGTCATTACCTCTAAATGAATGTACACATGTTAGTCACATGTAACAGTGCCTAGCACACGGCAAGTGCTTACCAAGCCCTGGCTACCATTAACTCTACACTGAAGCCAGCTCTGGTGCACACAAAAGACCATAATCAAGTAATTAGCATCAGATGACTCAGGACTCTCTCTCCAGGAGACCACAGAACAGCGCATGCTGTATGAAACCAGGGCGTAAACTCTGAAAGTTGGACTTAAAAGCAGAACAATTTTAAATGACTTAAATATTCTAACATAAATCTACAAAAATTAATTATGTGCATTAATTTTGTATTGATTTAAGAAAAATAAAAATGCAAGTCAAATGACTTGCATTTGATCACAACAAGACTGATTTGATCACAACAAAATGCAATGGATTCTTTTTTCTTTCTTGCATGTTATTCAAATCTAGATGGTTTCCAATGAAATGTTTTTTAATGCCCGAAACTTAAGCACACTATAAAGACAAGATCCTATCAAATCATGCTAAAAATCCAAGGAACATGCTGTTCGCAATAACTGCCTTATCTTCCTAAAGTCAAGATCTTGAAGTCAAACATGTACCAGCAAAAAAAAGTGTGGCTACCCTTTCACAAAAATACGGAAAGTTTAAGTAAACTCTAAACTTCCACATAATCAATTTGTAAAACAGGTTCTTCTCTTTAAAATAACCCAAATAGTTGGAAAATTCCATTGAATTTATGTAAGACAAAAAAACCCTCTCACATGTTTACATCAAAAGCTAGAGTTTAGCCCCAGGCAGCTGGAGCGATGTCCTGTGCACCACAAGGCTTGCAGGTTTGATCCCTGGTCAGGGCACATTCCTAGGTTGCAGGTTCAATCCCCCCATCAGAAGGCAACCAATTGATGTTTTTATATCTCTCCACCCCTTTTCCTCTCTCTCTCTAAGAGTAATAAATAATCCCGGGGGGGGGGGGAGAATTTTAAATAAATTCTTAGATGGCTACATGCACAAGACTCCATGATAGGTGTATTTGCCCATGGTGTGTTTAACCAAACATGTTTAGACTGACAGTGACCTGAAAACAAACTTCTTTCCTCACAGGAGTGATCTCCTGTAAATATGAAAAGTTTCCAATCACAGCAGCCCCTATCCCACAGCTCACACCCTAATACTTGTTGAATGAACGAAAACATACTTAAAATATTTTACATCCATAAATTTACATAAACAATAAAAGTCCAAAGCAGAACCTTTAAGTACTCTGACAGACACAACTTAAATGAAGTGAATGTCAAACTAAAACTTAAGTTGGAACATAATTCACCAAATCATGGAAAGGCCAAGCATATGAGATGAAGTGACTATAGATCATGGTTTCATAAATTATCTTGCAGAATTACATTAGAACTTTTTTACACACTGTAAGCAAACATGGTACTGCAAATACACAGTACAAATACACAGCTTAAACTGAAATTCAACATTCACTTCATTTCCAATGTTGTCTCATCACGTAAGAGATACACTTGGCCTCACTTTCAAACAAGAAGCTCAAGCCCATCAGAGATATCAGAGTGAGAAAAACACAAAGCAGATCTTCAATAGCAGATCTTCCTTGGTAAACTTTCAAAGTCAAAATTACATATCATCAGGAGAAAAAACAAACCCTACAGTCCTGATGTATATATAAGGTGGGGCAAAACGATGTTTATAGTTGCTCATGTAGAAAATAATACACTAAATAATATTAGAATAAAGTTTTGTGTACTCACAACCATAAGCCTCCTTTTGCCCCACCCTGTCTATATGCAAATAATTGTGCGTTTAGTCATATACCTTAGAACACTAGTAACTTATGAAAAGACATGTTAATAAATATTTTCATGTTTCAGACAACCACATCTTTGAATATTCATATTCATGCATACATATTTTGCAATGACACTGAAGTTCTGAAGACAAAGTTTCCTAAACCATCTTTATTGGACTCTTCCACCTTTGGTTTTTCAACTATTTCTTAACAATGTATAATCTACTTTAATGAGTTTCCACCAAAAACAAAACCCAGCACTTGTCTAATGATTTACAGTGTACTAAAACTTATATGACCACCCTTTTCCAAATATGGAACATACATCTACATTGATGATCTGAGGCAGTTGGCAACGTGCTAACTGCAAAAAGTCATTATTTCATACCCTTGAGCTTTAGGGTGAGCTTTAAAATGTGACCATTTTATTAATACTAGTAAAGAACCAGTAGACATAGGGTCCAATACTAAATTTCTACCTGTAAACGATATGAATTACAAATCCACTGGGCTTTCAACCAATCACCACGCTGGTGGAATGAGTTGGCTTTATTTTCATAACATGATTTTGATGAAAGAAACGTGAGCATTCTAACTTTGACCTATATGCAAACATTTCCTCTGCTTCCAAAGGTAAACAGTAAATATCAATATCGAAAACCTGGCCCTAAAGAGACTCAATGTGGCCTAAGTGTAGATTCCTGGAAAATCCCAAACAAGGAGTGACCCTGTCAAAGAGTCAGGATGGACACAGGGACCAGCGAGGCTTCAACTTAGGGCTCTGAAGGGCCCCACCAGCATCATGGCTGATGCAGACCGATCCGCAGGAGGAGGCGATGGACGAGGAAGAGGCTGGTTTGTTTACTTGCAGCCCGAGCCGCCGCCACTGCTGCCGCCAGCAGCGACAGCATCACTGGATCAGCCAAACCCAGCATCTTCCGCACATTTCTATTCTTAGCACACAACTCCCCAGCGGATCAAAACCCCACTACTATTAAAAACACAGACAAGCACGTTACCCACCTCCCCCCCCCCCCCCCCCCCCCCCCCCCCCCCCCCCCCCCCCCCCCCCCCCCCCCCCCCCCCCGCACATCCCCACCCACCCCACCAGCGCCGTCTATTCTACGCGCCGGGTGGGTGGAGGAGGAAGGAGACCCCGAGGGACGCCGGTGCATCCTCGCCTTCACCCCACCCCACGCGCACGGGCGGCCCCAGCACAGGCAGCGCGGCAGACAACCCCCTCCCCCTAACCCAAACACACTGACACCGAGCTCCACGCGTTATATAACCTCACCGCCACCCCCGGTCCGAGCGGGCGCCCCCTCCCCACACTTCACGGCTTGCAGGGAGGGCCGAGGGGAGGGCGAGGAGTTGCGCAGAGACTGGAGGCGCCAGGGCCGGGGCAACCCAGACACGCACAGTACCGCTAGGCCGGGGACACCCTCCCGCGCCCCCTGCGCACCACCGCCCCCCAGCTTCCCCTGGAAAGTGAGAAGGTGCCCGTGTCATCAGCGCCGGGCATCCCCCGGCCTCACTACCCACACCCAAAGCCTCCACTGACCCAGCCCCCGCCCACGCCCCCGGCGCGGTGACAGCCCAGACGCCCCCACCTCCCCCCACCCCACTGCAGGCCCCCGCCCCAGGGAGGGCTGGAGGGAGGGCCAGGCAGGGGGTACCGAGGGACTGGCGGCGAATCGGGGAAGGGGCGCGAGTGGGGGGCGGTGGCTGTTACCTGCAAAGGCGGCCGCGGCGGCCCGCAGCTGCTCGGGCGGCGGCGGAGGATGGAGCCGGGGGGGCGGGGGGAGGAGAGGGGGTGACTCGGGGGTCCCCCCTCCCTCCTCCTCCCCTCCTGTCCTCCCCCCACCCCGAAGAGCCTCTGGCCCCCCTGGAACCTGGTGCGGCCGGCGGGAGGGCAGGCGAAGGGCTGCAGGGAGGGAGGGAGGGAGCCGGCTGGGCCGGGCCGCGGAGCCGGAGCGAGAGGCGGCGGTGGTGGCGGCAGGAGGAGGAGGGAGGAGGAGGAGGCGGAGACTCTACATGGGAATCGGATATCGGCTACAAATTCAATTCATCACCAGAAAACACCGCTCGGGCGGGGGCCGGGCCACGCCAGCGAGGCGGCTGCGGGCGGCGGCTCAGGGCCCTGGGGCGCCCCCAGCACTGGCCTGGGGGCTGCGGCCTCCTCTCCCGGCAGCGCCTCGCCCGTGGGACCCCGCCGCCGCCTCCCTGCCCCTCCTTCCTCCCTTTTGGGGCCGCCGCTCGGTTTTCGCCGCCGCGCTGCCGCCGCCGCCGCCGCGGGGCTTGTTGTTGACTTTGAGGAAAACTCCTGACGTCAGGGGCTGGCTCTCCACGACGGGCGGGAGCGGCTTCCCCGCGTCCCCGGCCGGCCCGCCGCCTCCGCTCCCCTCCCCTCCCTGCCAGGCCCGAGTCCTCAGGCTTCCCCGCGCCCCCCAAACCCACGGCGCCCCGCGCCCCCTCTCCTCTCGCGAGAACATCCCCCCCAGCCAGCCGGAGCTGGGAGCCCGGGCCGTCGTTCTAGGGCGGGAAGTGCCGGGTTTCCCCGCGCCCTCGTGGCCGGTGGCTGGCACCTGGGGCTCAGGCGGGGAGGCTCGCTTCCCGGAGAGGGGCCCCCCGCCACCTTACTGGTGTAAAGCACAGCCGCCCCGGGGCATCTCCGCCTGCCCCTCGTGGCTCCCGGGGCGATTGGGCTGGCGTGCCCGGGGCCGCACTTGGAAGTGCGGTGTCCTGTGCGGTGATAATGCCTGGAGCCAGCGGGAAGGGACCCAACCCCTGTGCACCCCAGGAGTCAGCCTAGGACCTGAAACCATTTCTCACTCTCTCGGAAAACCTTACGGTCCAGCCCACGAACACCTCTCCCGAGAGCCACCCATGGCGCTTCCTGCCAGCACGTAGGGCACACATAGACACAGGTTGCAGTGGGATCCTGATTCACTCTTAAAATGACACCTTTTTTCAGGATATTAGTTTTCACTGATTCAGGGGAAGCCATGATGTTCTGCATGCACTACGAAGAAAATAACCATTTCTTTCTTTGAAGTTCATGCCTCCTGAGAATTTTCACAATGGAGACCCTATTTTTGCCAAATGGCCATATATTACCATACATCATACTCCATAGTTCCAAAAGAAGGTTTCTTGGGGTGTTTCTCCCTGATACCATGTTTTGTCAATTGTGGAACACTTTGGAGGGGGCAGGGAGGCTCTAGCCTTTTTTAATTACCTGTTATATGTGTCTCAATGCAAGACTCTTGTTAATGCTTTCGGCTTCTTTCTTTCCTGAGTTGCACTTCCTTCTCTGCTTTTCCATGTCCTAACAACATTGTACTGGTACTTACTCTTTCATACTAAATTCCTGGTCTTTACAGAGTGAGTTGTAGTTACGCATCGATGTCCACATCTTCTCTCTTATGAAATGCACATCTATTGGGATTGCAGGTAGGAGTATGAAACCTATGAGAAATAAATGGGGATTTGGTTTGGTATGGTTTTTATAGTCACTTGTAAGGGTAATGTTTCCCTAACCATTCTAGAGCAAATTTGCCATTTTAAGATACACAATTTACCTAAGAGAAAAAGTTCTCAATTGCTGCTTTTTTCGTTTTCCCATATTTCCCAACACATCATCAACTAGTATGTAAATGAAAAAGTAAAAGACTGTATCCTAATTTTATTCAGTTTTTCTGTGTATAAAATATACATAATTTGTTCCCATAATTATCAGACCTCTAACAGTCCCTATTGGCAACATGATTTGGTCACAGATTTCTTGCTGTAAATCACACCAAAAAAAGGGTCATATTTTTAACTCAACAGTAACCCAAACCTACTTTTTATTTTAAAGAAAATTGTTCCTATGACACCTGCACTGAAAGGAAAAAAAAAAAGTGTCCAGAAAGCTCTTTTAAATACTGAACTTTGAGAGTTGTGGTACTCTGAATTGCTAGATATCTCATCAATTTCTACTTGTTTCCAATTTTAACATCCACGTGCTTATTAAAACCAAATTTGTCTCCTGAGCTATTCTGCCTCAAAACACTCTGCCTAGTCTGTTAAATCTTAGCTGGACTAAATCCTAAAATTAAGTATTGTACAAACAACAATGGATTATATGCTCTAGGCTTCATGCAGAGTATTGAAAAATTGTAAACTTTTAGTTTTGCTTTACTTTGCTCTTGTACTGTAGGAGTTTCGTAAATTTCTATAATAAAAGACTGGTAGCTTTTACTACAGAATTATTATTACAGAGCTATTATCTGTTTCAATAACGCTGTCCCTTCCCTCAGACTGCACTTTCGTGAATTGGGCAGGATCGGCCCGTTGTGGTGGGGTGGTACTGCCTGCAGAACACACACTGGGTCTCTCCTCTTCATTGTCATCACACCCTGATCACATGTGCGAATGGCAACATGTTCATCCATGAGAATGTCCCTCCTACACTTCAGGGGGAAAAGCCCCCATTCTTTATTAAGCCAGATATTCTTAAGGCTAACATCTCTCAGTAGTAGTAACGAATGCATCTTTTGTTTTCAAATTGTCACCCAAGAATATGTTCATTTATTTTAGAGAGAAGAGAAGCGGGAAGGAGAGAGAAAGAGAAACACCAATCAGTTGCCTCCCACATGCGCCCCAACTGACCCACCATAACCGAGACTGATTGAGGGCTCAGCCCCGCAACCCTCTCCCTGACCACAGAGCGAGCCCTCAGCCTTTCGGTATGCGTGATGACGCTCCAACCAACTAAGCCGCTTGGCCAGCACAGTAATTTATGCATCTGAAAAAAGTATTCACTCTTCTTGACTAGAAATGAGTAAATTAGATACTGAGGGCTTATTCCTGAGAATTTCTACCATTTGTTGGGAGTAATGTAAACTAGAAGGTACAATTAGAATTTCAGGACATCAGGTAACAAAAATTAAGTTACTGCCTCCGTCTTATTAAAAAGGGTGTCTTGGCTGCAGTATCTAGGACATGGCAGAAAATAAAACAGAATAAGTGTTCGTTGAGTAAATTAATGAGTGAATGCACAAATGGAGGAATACAGCTACCTGTGCTCTCTGTGCAGTTTACATAGTGCTTTCCCCTTGTAAGGCTTACTGGGAAGATCATGAGCACACCGTGGAGACTTGCAGACCTGAGTTCAAATCCCGTCTCAACAGAATTTATATCTCCGTCAAGTTGCCTAACTTTTCTAAACCTTAATTTCCTCATTTGTGAAATGACAGTTGCAACCATACTTCAACAGCTTATTAAGAGAATTAAGTGTGATAAAATATTCAATGGCATCTAACAACATGGTGAGTGGTCAGCAAGCTAAAATTCCTTTACCATAAATGTGGATATATTCGTTAGCATAGCACTACCTGTACAACAAACAAATGCAAAACCTATCCTGGCACATCAACTGTAGAAGTGCATTTCTCACCCATGCGAAGCTCTGAGGAGTAGACAAGGCTCCTGGAAGGAAGCATTTATTCGTATAGGGCCCAGGTGTCTTCCCCATTAGAGCTCTGATGTGCTGAACACAAAATCACAACCTCAAGCTGGCAGAAGCGGGGAAAGTGTGGAGAATCATTCAAGGAAGGCTTTATGCAGGTCCCTCCCACTGACCAGCTAGAACTCCCCAAGCCGCCTAACTCCAAGGCAGGCCATGAAGGGGAATCTTGCCCAGGAAGAAACAGAAATAAGCTCGAAGTACAGCCGGCCAGCCTCTGCCACAGTTGATTTCTGAAATAATCATGTTAAGCTGGTAGCTGTAATTAGTGAATATCTTATATGATTAATAGAGCAATTTCCAAAACTGCATAGTTGAAATCTATATATAAATAGCAGAAGAGTCCATTGCAATTAATATCAGTACCAATTGTCTTTTTCTCTTTTTCACAGATGTCTTAAGGTATAGGTCAAGCATTGTATTAATAACACATGAGAATACCTGAGGACCAGGTATGCCATGAATCTAAAACTGGGATACTTAAGGCCCTCTGGAAACTTCCCTTTTATTTCACTGTCAGGTTTTTTTTTTTCCCCTGCTACGTTACTAGAGTATGAATGAAAATTTTTCATTCATATTCTCTCTCTCTCTCCCTCTCTGCCAGAGTCTGTTAGCGATTAAGCAATCCCTGGGCATTGCATTGAGTATTTCAGTACTCTTGGGTCACTGAAAGTTACTGACCACAATAACTGCTTCTGAAGCATTGAGCTAGAACTCATGTTCTAATTCCAAAGCGGCAAGCATACATAATTATTATTCCTGGCTGTGCGGAAGAATCAAGGTATGTAATAAAACTAATACATACCTATTGTAATCCCAAAGCCTCATTTTAGGCTATAATTTTAACTTCCTGAAGTGGTGTGCATTTCTAGCTCTTTCAGAATCTGCTCTGTGTGGGGACTGAATTTTTCAATACAACAGCTCACAGTGAAATAATGACAGTAAATTTCCAACCCTCATCTGGGTAATTACCGCAACTCCTTTCTCGGTTATCTCATGTAAATACCGCTCTGTTCCAGAAAGTTTCCCCATCTCTTTTGAAACATAGTGTCTTCTGCTAATGAAAATACTTTCAGAGTCAACTGGAAAGTTTCATATCTACACCCGACTTTTTTTTTTTTTTAAACCCAGTATGAGCCCTGGCTGGTATAGTACATTTGGTCAGAGCATTGTTTCATAAACCAGTTCGGTCACAGGTTCGATTCCCAGTCAGGGCACAGGGCTAGGTTGCTGGTTCAATCTCTGGTCAGGACGTGTACAAGAAGCAACCAGTGGATATTTCTTTCTCACATTAATATTTCTCTCACTCGCTCTCCCTCCTTTCCCCTCTCTCTAAAATCAATAAGCATGTCCTTGCGTGAGGGTAAAAATAAATTTTAAAAAGCCACTATGAAGTCCTTCGACTGTTGAATTTGTAATATTTATTAAATAATACTGGTTTGCTTTTGTATGGTAGGGGAAAATTCAGTCTCAGAATTTTTCTATTGGCAGTTAGTTACTAGACAGAATGATGGCCACTTTAAGTTGCAAAAACTCTCTCAGTTCAGACATTAGATTTTAATTGAAAACACTGAATCCGGTTTAGAATTCAAGGCTTCTTTAGGCTGAAAGCCTGTAGTGGGAGAGCAGGCAAGCTCAGCTTCTCTATTTCTCCATCCTTTTTTTTTTCTTTCCTCTTCCACCCCACAAATCAGTCTCCGGGTGAAGGACAAAACAGTTCTTATCCCGCTGGTACCATTGTAAGCCAGCCTTGCACAGAACCAGATACAGGATTTGCAGGGCACAGTGCAAAATGCAAATGCTGGACCCTTATTGAAAAAGAATTAAGAATTTCAAGATGGCCACCACAGAGCATTAAACCAAGTGCCAGTCCCCATGCACAGGTGCACAGGTCGCACACCCCTGAAGCTACTGGCACATGTTTGAGGCTGGCTCTCCAGGGCCTCTTCACAGACTTGCTTCTGGGCTCCTCCAACTGCAACCCCGTGTGGAAGTGCATCAACTGAAACCTCATTTAAAATGGAGTCAGAGCTAGAAGAGAGAACTCTCAGGCAGGAGACCCCAATGGGAAGTGGTGTACCTTGCATCTCCAACAGGAAGTGACGCCACCTCAGCAGGAGGAAGAAAGATTCCTTCTGTCCCAGAGAATGAGAGACTGCCCTAACTCAGCCAAAGAAAGGTCCTTATGCCTTGAACTTCCACTTTCCTTCAATGGACTCTTCCTTACCATAGCACCCCACCCCCTCCCAAGTCCATAAAAGAGCGATCCCCTCCTCTAGTTCTCTGGCCTTACACGTGGTTCACCCTTAGACCACATGCCCTGAATTGCAATTCTTTGTTGTTCCCAAATAACCCATTTTGCTGGAGAAATATCTGCTATTCGTTAAAGGTCAACACCCCGTGACATGGGTAGTGCACTTTTTCTTCAGCCGGCTGGTCCTGATTGCCCCTCAGCTTCTGTTTCCCAGCCCAACTGGAGTCCCCTCCCCCTCTGGCAGGAGGTCTCCCGGGCGGGACTCAGCGCGGCTCCAGGCCAGTTCTCTCTCTCCCCGGAGGACTTCAGCGGGCCCGTGGGCAACGCTCACATTCTTTGCCCTGCGGGCCATTCTCTCCCTCTTGGTTTTGCTACAGACGCTGTTGGGCAGCCTGTTCCCCACTTTTCACAGAATCCCCCCAGTGTAGGGAACACATGCCAAGCTCCCACACGATCCCAGGGAAGCCCATGGAAGCCCCCTGCGTGAGCTGAAGATGCCGCCACCGTCTCCCCTCTGGAGATGGTGAGCTCAACTTCCCTCGCTATAATCCCTTCACAAATCCCCTCTATCTCAAATGTTCTACGCTATTTTATATTCTTAAAGCGCATAAGAGCCTTTGAGTCATAGAATAATAGGCCTTTCCTTTATAATGTCTTCAAATAACCTCACTTGAACTTTCATACTTTTTGTATTTGGGAATCTCAGTTGAAACTTCAATTTTAAATCCCTACTAAAAAGCATATTCTCTCTGTGGTATTGTAAGAACTTTTTGTTTCTCATGCAGATATGTGCTCACCTGTATAAAAAAATTATGAGCTATTATTCAAAAATGTATATTAAAGTTAACAGCTATTTCACGTCACAAATTAATTAAAGTAGTATCTTCTCCACATTTGTTTGCATTTCTGCTTGACAAATATGTGACAATAAACTGTCTTTTTCATACATTGTTACCTACATTAATGATATTAAATATTTAGAGTTTTTCCCCTTGGTTCATTTTTCAAAAATTTTCTTTAAAAAAATATATAATTAAACAGTATTAAATTTTATCTCTAAAGAGCATATGTTATATAAATGTACCACAAATCAAAACTAAAAATATGAAAGTACAATTTGGACTGAGTTGCTCAGTTGGACAAATGTAACATTGGGCCATGAAAACCCTCAGATGCAGGCATGAATCTCAAATCTGATGTTTTTTTGTTGTTTTGTTTTCTTAATGTAAGAGTCTGCCTTGATTTTTCCTTCATGCCTGTGATTACCAAAGAGGAGTGGCATTCCTTTGTCTTATTGTACATCAAAATATTTACAAATTTCAGAAAATTTGGCATCTCGTTTAAACTCCTTAACTTTATCTTGCTTCATTCAAGGGGCTATTGCAAGCTTTGAGTACATAAGTCAGAACATAACAATTCGCTGAACACGTTGGTGCTTGCCTCCAGCAGGCCCCCTGCCTGCCACCTCTCATTTTCTGAGAAGTTACTTCCTTATAGGTGTCTTCTTCCAAATGTCTGAGAAAACCCTCAGGTTACATGACACCTAGAAATGGTATTTCTGAGCAAAATCATCTTTAGATCATTCATAAGGGGCAACCTATAAAAAGTGAGGGAAAGTCAAAGTCCCCAACTTTTTATTATTCATGCACTTTCTTCTTAATGATGGGTTATCATAACCTCTTTTTCCTAAATCTCTAATCGTGGTTTCATAAAACTACTTGCCCATTTGCCTAGTTCTACTGTCAGCTCTGATAAAATGTTTTAGACAGCAGATCACACCGTTCACATTTTAACAATCGCTTTAACTTACTTTTGTAAGCGCTTGTGGACTCTATACAGACAAAGGTCTAGAGACAGATATGAGTACAACCCAGTACTCACTCTCAAGATGTTCCATCTATTAGGAGACCGACATAAATAAGCAACTACAGTGCAAATAGGTGCCATAGTAGAAATGTGTGTAAAAGAAGGAGAGAGCATACCATGGAAACAATTAACAGTGGGATGAAAAGGACGAAGTCGGGTCAACCTAAAGAGAGGTTAATGACACTGCAGATGAGCTTGTCAATAAGGTCAGCAGTGGATCAGGATCAGGTGGGAGGGGACACTCCAGGCACTGAAAGGAACGCAAAGTGAAGCCGGAGAGAATTAACACTGGGGACTCCAGGAAGAGGAAATGCGGTGCAGGGGAGGTTTCAGTGAAATGAAGACATTTGAGCTGGGCTTAAATAATTATAAGAAGAAAAGGGACTACAATTACGCAAGAGCGGTGGAGAGAGAGAAGGAGGAAGATCTTCCTCCAGAGGAACATGATGTAGAATCAGCAGTCTGAGTAATCAGATGAGAGGCAGAGGGGTGGGGAAAGCAGGCTGGGAAATGCCAACGCTGTGGGGAGAAGGAGATGAAGAAAAAATAGCCAAATGAGTAAGAAGAGAAAGAAGAAGTTATCAACCCAAGACAGGGGAGAATTTTGAAAAGTGGGGGGTACATTCGCCAGTGGAAAGACGGCAGAGGAAGTCAAGTGAAAGAGAAAATCTGTTAAGTCCTTACTGAATTGTACAATGGGGGAGCCCTCGGTTACTTTTGTGGGAGTAATTTCATGGTGGAAGGGGGTTGAAAGCGTCACTGAACTGAGTTAAAGAGGAAATGAATGGCCAACTGAGGAAGAGGGGATAGTGGAGTGATGGGAGTAGAAAAGAATGGTTGTTGCCACCTACTATGAGCTAAGCTGCTTCCCCGGGACAGGACACCGTTTTGAAATATTAACCATTGTTTTCTGGTTTCTGGGTCCCCTAGCTCTTCGCTGCCACTTACAGAGCCAGCCATTGCCTCAGGAAAGAGATCACAGAGCAGATTGGGGAGGAAAGAGTCCTTTCTTGGCTTTTTACTTTCAAAAGCCTAGCCCTCAGGAAGAAATGTAAAGTACTCTAGGGCTTAAAGCCCAGACTTGGGAGGACTTGTGACTTGGAGAAACAAGGCTTCACACACTTTTACACGTGAGAAAGTTCTTCACGCTGCAGGAGGAAGAGTACAGGTATGGATGGATGAGTTTCTGGAGAAGGCAGGCCCTATATCCTGCCCTATAAAGGCCAATCTGTGTGGGAAAATGAATAAATAAACTGATAGCCTTTAGGATTCCCCCCATCCGAGAGAGAGAGAGAGAGAGAGAGAGAGAGAGAGAGAGAGAGAGAGAGAGAAAGGGAAATTGTGTTTCTTTCCCTATAAGACTCCAGAGGGAGGGAAGGGCCAGAGGCTGACTTGTCCCTATGGTCAATGAAGGCATTCAGACCCTACAGAGCTTCCTGGAGCCCAGTGGGACTTGGACAACTACACAATAATTCATGTGTGAATTATTTCTGGGGTTGCATATGGCTTTAGGCAGACGTCTGAGGTCCCCACGCTCGACTATGATGCAGCATTAGCATAGCAGTTCCAGCCCATCAGCAAATGACAGCTCCACAGCAGCTCTGAAGGACTGACAACCACGGGGCAGCGGAGACGACCCACCACTTACAGGATGCTCACGTGCGCACACCAAAACCCACAGCCCTTTCTCTCCCCATGAACTGATACCATGCGAGCCATTCTCCCCTCTGCCTTCCCTCTAGAACATTATCAGGACTGTGGCAGGAAGGAAGTTTCTAACCACCAGCCAAATGGAGGCTCAAAATGGAAATAAAGTTGAGTCCTAGAAATAAAGTTACATTTTTCTCAACCCTTGCATTCAGAAAATTAAACTGAGGCCCACCGCATCTATTCTAGGTCACTTGATCGGCAGTACAACTTCACTACATAGGAACTGCCACACCCACATTATACAGGAGGAAATAGGTTCAGAGAGATTAAGGAACTTTCCCAGACTAGCAAGGGACAAAGCCAGGGCTCACACCAGGGTTGGTCTGACACTGCAGCCAGGGTTCTTTCTGCCAAATCCCTTTGCTTCGTCAAAAAGTTTGGCAGAGCAGAGGAGTGGGAGCCAAAGGGGACCAGGGTTGGGATACTCATTTTTCTTTGAGGATGAGAGAAATCAGACAATATAAATGGAGAAAGGAGAAAGAGCCAGTTGGGGGAAAGAGGTTGAACAAGAAGGGAAAGGGGGATTATCTATGGCGAAATGATTCTAAAGGACAATGGAAGGAGAATAAAGATAAAGGGGTAGGGCTTGAAAGGAAGGTGGGTAGTCTTCCAAGATACAAGTGAACAGGGAAAGGATTTGCAGAGGCCCAAGCTTCTGTAGAGCGATGGGAGCAATGGGATGGTGCTGGTGTACCCTGGCATGAAGGAGGACGGGCCGAGTGGCAACGCCTGTAGGATGCAGGTAGGATGAAGCTGAATCATAACGCCTGCGGGAACATCGGATGTCTCGCGTGTGATTGAGTTCCTTCAACGTTGTTACACCCAGATCTGCAACCTTTCCGTTAGGGACAGAAACAGACATTTCTCCGGCTGTTGGGAATGTCGCTCACTGACCCTTCTTTAATTAAGTCCCCATTCTAGGAATTGCCTTCTACTGAGAGACCCACTTGACCCCAGGTCAAACCACCTTGCCAGTGATCTTTCAGTCCTCGGATGCTTGGTCCAGCCTCTTGTCTCAGTTCGGGACAAATCTTTATCCATACCCGCCATTCCCCCACAGCTCTCCCAGAGCCCCTCACCCCATTACACACACACACACACACACACACACACACACACACACACACACACTCTTCTTCCCCTGCCCAGTCCTGCTCCTTCACCCCCCGCCAGGCATTTATCCTGAGAGAGCCCCCCCAAAAAAACTTGCTGCAAGCCAATCTCCATCTCTGAGTCAGTCTCGCTGGGAATCCAACCTCAGAAACAAAACCTGCCAGCACACCTTGGGAAAATCAGCATTTCCCAAACGAACGAACAGCTCTGTAGTGGGAACCTCCATTTCCCCTGTTTTCTTGCTTCCATGTGGATTATTATTACAGTCCTGACCACTCTAATCCCTTACTCCCTTCTCCCCAGAGATGCATCTGCTGGGGACTTTGGGGGGAAGTAACTGGGCACTTAGCCTATCCTGGGGTCCCTCTGTTTAGAGGACGAGTCTGCTCCCCCAATGCCAAAGACGCCTGCTCTGCAGCGTGGCTTGTGGTTTTCTGGTTCTGGGCTGGAGCGTTAGCCACCTCCCTTGTCTGCAGGCCCAGATGCACATTCTCCAGCCCAACTTCCACGAATTTAAATCTGCCCCTTTCTTTTCCAGGGTCCGCCTTGTGTGCTGTGTGTTTCTCAAGAAGGAGAGAGAGGAGCGATTTTCCTCCCTTGAAACCTTTACCCCTACAGCAGTCTCAAATGCAAAGGAAACCGTAGTTAGTGTTTGGGAGACTCTGGGGGTGAGAAATGGCAAGAGTGACAAGGAATGTGAAAAATAAACATGATGTGGAATAGAAGATGAATATAATGGTTCCAATACAGAGCAAATGTTCATGAGCTATAGTCTTACATGCAAAGTTCCTGCTGGAGAGAAGGAGTGAGTCACAAAGGGGATTTACCCAAGTTTCCAGCGATTAGATTTAAATCATTGTTCTTTATTCTCCAAATTGTTGCCTTAATTCAAAAGATTTGTAAAGAACCGAGAGTGTTGGCTCTGTTACAAAGAACTGCATCAGCTTTTTTTGCTAAAATAAGTTTTACCATTAACTTAATTACATTTTATTACCAAAAGATAAGTATGCTAAATGGATCCACTTATCAAAACATCTATTATAGGTTTCCAGGAGTGATGGTAAGCATGACACTGTTTTTATTAATGCTTATTTTTAAATTACTTGAATTTGACCTTATTTTACCTCAAATTACTCTTTGAGATAATTTTCCAGGCTTAGTCCCAAATTAAGGATGGCTCAGAAGCTTTTTCCACAGCAAGGAATTAGGTAAGATTTCTTTCGTTTTGAGATTAAACAAGATTAAGAAAAATTTACGTTAGACCTACTGAATATTTGAAGTCACATATTTTGCAGATTTCACAATTTCATCATTCTCCTTCTGATATTCATTTTTATTACTTCACAAACTAACCAGAAGTAATAAGGTTTCAAGAGCTAGAAAGCGTGGTTTTGGCTTTTTCTCATCGGTTTGGGTCAACGTTTGGGTTTCTAAGGTCCTATTAAATATTGAGTCCATAAGTCATGTGTTGCTTGCCCCTTGTATTGCTTATCCGCAATGTTTTTGGGTTTTTTTTGTTTTTTTTTAATCAGTTTCCTCTAAAGCATCCAGATTTCTTGGGGGGGGGGAACTAGAAGCTATGCAATTGAAAATTTTCACAGGGAGCAGAAAATGGGGGGCACAGAGGCCTTCAATGTCTCCACCCCCCTGCAATGCCCCTTGTCATCTATGCAACAAAGAATGTGTGAGATGGCAGAATGGCTCTGCCTTCGAGGTGGTGATGGGTTTGCTCTGAGCAACCCACGTACCTGGGCCTCTTGTGATCAATGACACACAATTTGGAGACGGCTGACTGGGGTTAATGGTGCAAGCTGTGGCTTTGGAACAGAGTTCTTCTCTACGTGAAACTAATTGGCCCATATGGGGATTAAACTGGTAACAGTGTCCTCGTTTGTCAAGCCATCGACTCAGCGGTGGGATCTGGTTGCATTTGAGCACTGCCCCAAATCCCACCCAAGTATTTTCAAATCATATCATGACTTTAGAAAGAGGAAGAGATAATTTTTTACATATATGAGCTACATATCAACACAAGTCACTGTCAGGAGATCACTAAAAATTAAATGATAATTATCCTATTGCCAATGATGCTTAAATGAATATCCCCCAGGTGTGGGAAGCAGAACAAGAGGCAAGTTGGCTTCCCACTAAGTATCTTATTCCATTGCAAGTCCAGAATTACTTTCAAAATTGTCAAGACATGCCTTCAAAGACCACTCCTGGCCCCCCACAGACTGCTTGGAGGGGTAGGAACAACCTCAACTCTTGCCCAAAAGGTCAGGTTTCAAACTCAGACCTCACCTTCTTTCCTCACTTTATTTTTCTGTGTTTCTATGCTCATCCGAAGACCTTTCAAAATCCTGACCCCACAGTATTTTTTAAAATCCATTTAGCAATTACATTTTTAATGTCCTGACATTGAAAAAAAAACAAACCACTCTTTGTCTCAAAAATAGAGGCTCAACCCTTAATACTGACTTTAATTCAGTCTTCAATACCATGAAGGACAGATCTCTACAACACAGCGTATTCAAACTCAAAACTTCTTTTTAGATCTACTCAGATTTTGTTCTCTCCATTTTCTCATGATTAACCTGATGCCCTTCTCCAATCACATGATGCTTCATAGCTGAACAACACACACAGAAAGAGGCCCCACGCTGTCCATTCACTGTGCCGTGGTGGGGCCCACAGTGCAGTGGAAACGGAAAAGTCGAACTCAGAAAAACAGAGAGTGCAGCCAGGGGAGGGAACGATCAGGTACTTGTTTTATAACTCATGAATTGCTGCTCTCTTTATTCCTTTTCTGTCTTATAACTTCCTTTGGTTTTTATTTTGCTTTCTTTTTTCTAACGTCTTGGGATGGATAATAACCTGATTCGTTCTCTGGCTTTCTTCTTTTTTCAATATCTGTTTAAGGGCATACATTTTTTTCTCTAATGGTTTATTTATCCATGTCTCATATAGTTTGAGAGGTCATATTTTCATTATCTTTCAGTTCAAAGTAATTTTTATTTGGGCTCTGATTTTTGCTTAGAATTATGTTTCCTACTTCCCCCAAATGTGGGAGCATATGTTAAATGATTATAATCCTTTTAAATGTATTGACGCTAGTTTTACGTCCCAGCTTTTGCTCAATTTTCACAAATGTTTCACATGTGGACTTAAAAAAATATATTCTGCAGTCGTTGGATGTTGTGTGATATATATATATATCCATGTACATAAATCTTAAAAACCATGTTATTAAAATCTTCTATATCTTTACCAATTTCTTTAGTCTCCATATTCCTCAATTACTAAGAGAGATATATTTAAAATCTGCCATTATAACCTGGATTTATTGCTTTTTTCTTGAAGTTTTAAAAAATTTGATAAATACATTTTAAGGTGATGCTATTAGAAACTACAAGTTAGAGTTCTTATAGCTTCAGGAGTAATTCAACCTTTTATCATTATGAAGAGACCTTCTTTATCTCAATAATGTTTTTGATTATAATGTCTATTTTGCCTCATATTAAAGTTTATATATATATATTAGTAGGGGAGGACTATGTATCTATAAAGCTATAGTAACTGTCTTTTGGTTAGTATTTACATGATTTTTTCCATCTTTTTACTTTAAATCTTTCTTTTAGCCTTTCTGTATACTTCCGCTTTATATGGATTTTAAAAAATGAAATCTGACAATTTTGTCTTTTAACTGGAGCACCTAACTCTTTTTACATTTCATACAACAATCAGCAAAATTGGGTTTTTAAGAAATCTGCTGTCCTCTTTGACGTTTTTTATCCATTCTGCCTACTTTCTGTCACTTACTAAGCTCCTTCAGCGGGTCCTCACTCAGTGGGTGGACCCATTGCCGCTGAGGTACAGAGGCTCCCCTTTGAATAAGGCCATTTCTCCACCAGGACGTTCCCACTGATGTGAAGCTGCATGGGCGTCCCGTGCCTCCCTCCACAAACAAGTAGAATAGCACAGGACGAGAGTCCTTCTGCTGGAGCTCCGCCCCCAGGCTTGCTTCTCCGTGGGAGAGTGCGAAACGGAGGAGGCTTGGGTGGTATTTCAGGTCTCACACTTAGACTCTGCCGTGCTCGTGGGGTAGGTACGCACACCCCTCTGCCCGATGCCTTTCTTACCTTCTTTCTGACTGATTACTTTTTATCGTTGTTTTGGTCTTCTATTGATTTGGCAGTCACTCTCTCTGTCTATTATTTAGTGATCGCTTTAGAAATTACAACATGTAAAATGAACATAATATCTAAAGTGAATCAATACCTTTACCCTTCCTCTTGGACCAAATGGGGGAGACAAAATAATAAATAAAAGCAAAAACAATGCTTAAACCAAATTTCTTCCACAGCTACCAAATTAGTATATTTTTGTAATCACATATCTTAATTAAATACCTTTTTTTAAAAATCCCTACAAGTCATTATTATTAATGTTTGTACAATCAGTGGCTGTTTTACTTAGCCAAGCTTTTACCATTCTCCACGCTCTCCACCCCCTGTGCATCTCGAGTGGTCTCCTTCTAGAAGCACATTCTTCAGCCCAGTGCTTCCCAAACTATCCACCACGAAGGATGTGCTATCTTTTAATCACCACAGGCTAATTTTTTAAAGTAAAATAAAATGAATTACTGGAAAGTTAAATGAAAAAAACAAAGACATACGAAATACAAGCCCCACTTTTTTTTTTATTAGATTCAACAGACACAAGTACTGCGTCAAACTGCTGTGAATTCTCTGAATGTTTACTCCTAGTTTCTAGACGTCTCTCATCTGGACTGGTGGCCAGTGCTCAGGGACAGATGTTAATCCATGGACCTGACTTTGAGTTGAACTGCCTTAACCTTTTCCTTAATGAGTCCTTCCCTGCTGGTAATGCATGCTCAATTTTTATGTGGATGAAACATCTTTTTAAAACCTTCACTTTTAAAAATAAACTATTCATGTAATAGAATACATACCCACAAAACTGCACATATTATGAGTGCACTGTTCAATAAATTATGGCAAGTCAGATCCACCCATGTAATCGTAGGTCAGTATCCAAAGTCAACCTGTAAAGCATGACCAGCACCCCTGGCATCCCCTCCTCCCCCTACACATCATCACCCCTTTCTCTCTCTCCCAAGGTAACCACTATCCTAACTACTAATATCATAAATAAGTTTTGCCTGGTTCTTAAGTTTATATCGGTGGAATTATACTATGTGTATTTTTATAAATACAGCATATTTCTCTCAATATTTTGAGATTCATGTGTTGTTGCTGTAGCAATATTTGGTATATTGTCATTGCTGTATTGTATTCCATTGTATGCATATATCACATTGAAAAATAAATTCCATTCCATTGGTGATGGACATGTAAATTGTTTTTAGTTATCAACAGTGCATCTATGAACATTCTGCACAATATTTGGTACAAAAATGTCTGTATTTTGTTTGGGTAAATGCCCAGGAATGAGAATGTTGGGTCCTAAGATATATGTATGCTCAACTCTGCTGTGAAAGCATTTATTCATGCACAAACCCACCTGTACCAGAAACTGAAATTTTTGTTCATTATATTTATATTTTGTAGCAGGAGAACCTTTCTCTTTTTTTCTAGGTTGATTAATACTTCTGACTTAGGAATTTATTCACAACTTCATTATAAGCTTTATTAAGTTCCAAATTTGTTTTGAGTACAGTAACTGTGCAGCACGTATGTATATGCATATTTATAAGCATAACAATTTACAGATAAATTGTTATATTTATCTTATTAAGGAATATTATTTTGCATTGTTTTGCCATTTGATATGTAACCCTTTCCCGGTGACTCATGTTCATTGGTATAGTATGGAGATAAAATATTCTCTGGAGATAACATATTCATTAATTGTGTAACATTTTATGCTCCTCTATTCTTTAGATCATAAAGGTTAGAGCATTTTTTCTGCCATGTTACATTTGTTATCAGTATACGATAGAAAAGGGTAAAAGACTGGAATCCTGTGAGCATAAAATGAGGGAAGTCATTAAGAAATCCCTAAGAAATTCCTAAGGACCTTGGATTAGGGAGAGACTTACTGCCAGGAACTATTACATAGTCAGTAAATATAAAGAACTCCAGGGAAGTGTGATAACACACCAAGTACAATTTTATGATTATTCCTGTTGAGCAAAAGAAGAAAAAAAAAAGAAGGGTTGTTTGAGGTCACTCGCTCTTTAATTTCTTCAGAGCAATAAGGAAGAAGAGGTTTAGGATTAATGTTTTCCAGAAAAGCCTGCAAATAACTACATAACAGAGTGGAATGAATAACGGAGTTGAAGGCTCAGGATTTGGGTTTGACTCCCCGCTTTGGTATGTGAAATTGGACAAACATCTGTAAAACAGGCAGTAATTAGTATTTAGATCAATAGTTGTAGCAAAGTCGTCCGAGCTTGCTAAACTCTAGAGATGAATTCTGGGTCGCAGATATATTTATGACCTAAGTCTCTTATGAGTATTTTTCTAAAAGTTGAAATGAGCTGCCACATTTTTAAAATTTGGATTTCCAGCTTCTTTTGTGGAAAATTAACCTGTGTTAAGGCATTATTTCCATCACATAAAAGAGTGCTTTGAAGTGCACAATGCTAAGAGATTTACATAAAGGTGACCACCACCAGAGTGGAAAGAAAGGGCACCTCCAGCCCCACACGGGTGGTCCTGCGCCTGCTGTCAGGCGGCAACCCCACCCTGCTTCCTCAGCCCTAGGTAACTATTCATCCGCTTTCAGCAACTATTACTTGGTTTTGCCCTTTCCAGAATGTCATGTAAATGGGATGATGCAATATGCACTCTTTCATACCTGGCTTGTTTTGCTCATCACACTGTCTTCGAGGCACCTCTCTATTGTCTGTGTCACAGGTCAATCCACACCACCCACCGTGTAGATACGGCACGATGTTTATTCATCTGCTGATGGGCAATGTAGTTGTTTCTACCTTTTGGCTATTAGGAATAAAACCTCTATGTACATCTCTGTACAAGTTTTCAGGTGACGTATGTTTTCATTTCTCTCTGGTAAACAGCTAGAAGTGTAATAGCTGGGCCACATCCATTATATGCTGAACGCCAAACCTTTTTTCCCAAGTGGTTGTACCATTTTACACTTTCCCCAGCAATGTCTGAGCATTCCAGTTGTTCCCTATGCTTGCCAACACTTAGCATTACCAGTCATATTAATTTTTACCATTTTATTGGGGGTATTGCATTCTTTTACTGAGGTTTTAATTCATTTTAATGATGTCAAGCATTTTTTCTGTATTTGTTGGCTATGCTTTATCTTACTTTGTGAAATGACTTCAAGTCATTTGCTCATTTTTTTTAATTAGAACATTTGTTTTTCTGTTATTAAGTTTAAGTTTCTTTGTATATTCTGGATACAAATCTTTTGTTAGATATAAGAATTGCAAATATTTTTCCCCAGCTGGTAGCCTGCCTTTTATTCTCCTAATGGTGTTTTTGAAGAGCAGAAGTTCTTAATTTTAAGGAAATCCAATTTATTGATATTTTGTGTGTTCCATCTAAAAAAAAAATCTTCACATGAAGATTTTTTCTGTTTATTTTTTTTCTAAACATTTTGTAATTCTGCCTATTGCATTTATGTGTGGTGCCACTTTTGGTTAAAATTTTGTGCATAGTGTGAGGCAAAGACGGAAGGCCCCTTCCGACACAGCCCTGGAAGGGACAGAGTAGCGACCCACTGGGCTGGTCGCTACTGACGGCGGGGTCTCCGTGCACATAGCACAGTCACAAAGGTGATGCGCACAGTTCACTCCTGTGACTGCTGCAGCTTACGTAAGTCTCTCTTTCTAGAATGGAGTCAGATTCTCCTGCTAAGTTGTTGTGCGAGAGGAGGACTTGTGAGGGTTCTCGTGCCGAAGACATGTGCTCCTGGCACCCAGAGGCGACCTCGTCGCCTCTGGTAGCCAGCAAGAGGACAGGGGCCTCAGTCCCATAGCTGCACGGAGTAGGATTCTGCCAGCAGCCGCAGGAGCCTGGAGGACCCCCCCCACCCTGAGCTCCAGAGACGAGGCAGCAGGGCCGACACCTGGATCGCAGCCTTGGGAGACCCAGCGAAGGTGCGGCTACACTGTGCCCAGACTCCTAACCCGCAGAAACTGCGAGGCAGTGCATCTACCTTGTTTTATACCGCTAATTTGTTATAGTGCAAAAGATGACTAACACGGCCCTCTAATGCGTGAGTCTTCCCTTGGCTTTTGTGATCTCTTCCCCGCCACCCCGCACAGTTCCTCGGGTTATGTAAGTCTGCCCTATTAGCATGGAGTGAGATGTTCCTGCGCCCCGGAATGCATCAGCGACATAAATAAATGCAAATGTAGATGTTTGGGGGCATGCTTAATGATGTATCTGCAGCAAAAGCTGATAAAAATTCGATACATTTCTTGTCATTTAAAGTAAGTGGGCTTACTGAAGAATAGTCTCTTCTGCCAAAAGTTGGAGGAAATGACAAAGGGTAATACAATTTAATATCAGAGGAGATGGTAACAGATGGACTGTAGGCTTTTGAAAAAGAGGGGTGTTGGAATCTCTAAGGTGAATGAATCCTCAGACTTGGTTTTTATGACCAAAAATGGAAGACAGGTTTTTCTATGTATACAGCAGAAAGAAGAACCAAGCAAAGTTGAACTCTTCGTGGAAAAGCTTGAAAGAAAAAGTTAAAAGGAACAAATCTATCATTAGCATCCAAAAAGTACATCTGTGCCAAGAAGTTAAAGACTAAAACAAAACAATTTTAATAAGGGAGATAGTCGTTACAAAATGTCTCATGTTAAGAAACATGAAAGGCAGGACCAAATCGCTGCGGAGCGCATGAGGACGGTGTTGGCAGGGGAGCCGTGCTGGAATATCAGCGAAGAAACAAGTTTTCAGTCCAGAAGCACCAACATGTCAGTCATTTCTTGCCCATTTCAAAATTCCAGAAGGAGCCGGGTCCAAGATACAGCATGAGTCTCATGCTGGCCAAACATCCTATTATTTTCTCCTCGAGTAAACCTCCTCAGTGAGCCACAAATGTCTCTTTTGTCGCTAACCACTCCAGGTGGGCCTCGTTAGCTCCTAGTTCAGTGCCAGCTTGTTAAACCCACTGCTCAGCTCTGTCCTGCCGCTTCTTTCTCTTTCCACATTTGCTACCTCCACTCTCTTCAGTCAGAACTGCTCACCACTCCCGCCTTCCCCTTGTGTTTCCGCCTCCTCACATCCCTCCACAGGGCCCGACGTGGTGGAAATAAACTCCTCCATCTGACATCACCTTTCTCCTACACACTCCTCCAGCAGAGCTCACCTCTTCTGGGCACGCAATTCTGCAACTATTCTGATGACAAATTTAAGTGGAATCTACTAATCAAGAGAATCTATCTTTAATCTCAAAGAGGCCCATACTTCTCCGCCTTACACTCGTTCCCCTCCATTCCATATGTCCCTGAGTCTTGACTGCTAAGCGACTATGAATTGTCCTCCCAAGAGACAGAGACCAAGCGCGTGAGAGTATGTTTTAGGTAGTGTCTCTCCTGCTGTGAGTGATTGGCAGACAAAACTCTTAGCTGAGTGGTAAAAAAAAAAAAGAAAAAGAAAAAAAAGAAGGAAAGAAAGAAAACGTTACTGGGCACGGAGCCTCCAGTTATGAAAATTATATTATTTAACTGATTGATTTGATTATTAATTCAATAAATGCTTCTTGCTTGCTGAGTGCGTGCCAGGCAGAGCTCTGTGCTATCTGCACATTGGGGGAAAAACAGACTTTCTGGTGTGGGAGGTAATCGAGATTAAAAATAAAGGAAAAATACAGATTGTGATGAGTGTTCAGAAGGACACGAAGAGATTTTGGTCACAGGCATGAAGGTGAGAAGGGAATGAGGTGGTTGGGAAGTCCTCACTAAAATTATTTTCGGTGACCACATTACTGTTTAAATTTTTTATTGCACTTCCATTACTGTTGTCCCAGTTTTTCCCCCTTTGCCCTCCTCCACCCACCGCCCCCGCCCCCACTCCCACAGTCAATTCCCTGCACTGTTGTCTGTGTCTTGTTCTCTGACTAGTCCCTTCCCCTTCTTTCCACCAGTATCCCCCTCCTCCTCCCTCCCCCTCCCCTCTGGTCGCTGTCAATCTGTTTCATGTGTTTTTGCTGTGTTCCTTTTTTGGATCCCTCTGCTCTTTGTCTCTCTGTTCTTCACAACCTCCATTTCTGTTCCACTTTTGTGCTCCTACCTGTAACAGTTTTCTCTCTTTTTTACTTAGAAGCCAGTACCCACCTGCTCCTCATACCTCAAACACGCAAAGGAGTTTGCGCTCAGTGGGTTCTGGAGACAGGTCTCCTCCAGACTGGAAGTCTGGCTTCTGCATTTGTGGACTGTGCACACTTATGCAAATTTCTTCTCGGTTGCCTCAGATATAGATGGTGATAATTATGGTTCTTAAATTCTAAGGTAGTTGACAGAATTAATAAAAATTCAACATGCCTGGTGTAAAGCAAAAACCCGGCAGCTGTTCGCTTTTCCTGTTATTTCAAACACCTCACCTGCATTTAAGATAAGCTGCCCTTCTAGATAAGTGTGTGAAGTGTGCTGATGTGTGGGTATTTTGGCTCCCAGATACCCAGGTATCCCATAAGCATAATTAACTGATTTGAAAAGATCATTAGTCCCAATCACATATCTGTTTATACAAGTATGTTTATTTTGATAGTTTTGTGCACATTAAAGAACAGGGCAGTCCATTGGGCTATGCTAGAGGAAAATTTAAAGAAATATAAATACCTCTGCAACTGTAGCACCTTCATAATTAATCTACTTGTAATCTTTAATTATCCCAGCCCCACTGTCCTTTAGAATTCAACAGTAACCAATAGAAGGAGGAACTCAAACCAAACCCAAGTCACTTTTGGAGTGAGACCCCTTCTACGCAGTTCTGTGACTTCAAGTCAGGTTGGTATGAAGAGGTTTCTGGGCGACAACACTCAGCTGTCCTATCAAAAGGTGACTTCATTATTTTCTCGGATGGCACTGCGCTCATCACATCAGGTTTATGTTAATTGTACTCGGGCTCCTCCTACTCAGCTCCGGAACTTTGGTGCTGGTATAGAACACAGGCCCTCACAGCATTTGTTCTATACTCTCCGTTTCTACTTCGCTTTGCTACTAAAGCGAGTCCCTGAGGCCTTTTAGCATCTTTCCCTTTGGACCTCAACTTTTCTCTTTAAAAAATGTTTTTGGCCACATTATCGATCTCCATATGTTGGTCTTAAGAATCTTGGTGCTATTTTTTATTTTTGTAAATTTAAAAGACATTCATCATTGCCCCAGCTGCTTCTCTTAATCTTAACTCTTTGCTTTTTTGATACTAGAACCTTGTAATTTCCAGTTTGCACACCATTAATTCAGCTCTTTCTGAATACTTTTGGAAGCATACCACAGTACTCTGCATGTATGCATCACACCTGTTTACAAAACGCCCTCTCTCCTGGATGTGCCTCCTTGAACACAGAGACTATGCCTTTTCTTTGGTCACCACGATACCTACACCAGTGCCAGACACACGGTAGGTGCTCAAGAATGTTTGCTTAATAAATACACAACACGCTGCAGTCTAAAATAAGTTTTTTGTTTTCATAGCATAAGACCGGCTACACAAATCTAATTCTGTGTAAAATTTGCCAAGGTCTAAAGAAATAGAAGTCTACGTGGTTTTATCAGCGTTTTTATGGTTCGGTAGGTGGCGTTTAGATTAGCAGTCAGCACTGTTTTCCTGCCCTAACGGCTGTATTGCAGATTGTAGGGCTTCTGCAGCGTGGCGCAGAACGTGGTAATCCGTCCGCACTTCCGAGTAAATTAGAATAGACTGTGCCATTCACGTATCTGGAGTATTGGGCAATGCCCGCTTCTTGTATGACTCAATATTAGACTTGATGTATAAAAACTATCCCACACTGAAGAGTGCAGACGCATATAGGGGGAACTTATTAACAAAATTTAGGCACAAAACTAATACGCCTTAATAATTTTTTTTTTTAAATAAAATGTAGTCCATCAGGGAGAAGCATAAATCTTACTTTCATTCATCAGGGTGGTCCACTCACTGACTCATAGTTCTAACTTCTTTTACTAATTCAAAAAATTAGTCCCTCTAAGTGGTGGTGTGGACATTTGCAACTTAAGGTCTATTGCATTTTTTTTGATTTGTGAAATTTGTGAATGCTATCTATAAATAGTAGTAGTAAAATTATAGATAGTGTACTATCTATAAATACTGGAAATAAACTCTCTCCTCCATCTGACATCACCTTTCTCCTACACACTCCTCCAGCAGAGCTCACCTCTTCTGGGCACGCAATTCTGTAGCTATTCTGATGACAAACTTAAGTAGCACAGAATCTACTAATCAAGAGAATCTATCTTTAATCTCAAAGAGGCCCATACTTCTATAAATATTAAGTTGGCAACTACACAATGACAACAGACAACTCAAAGTACTAGTGTGAGGTGTACAAATTTACTTTTGAAGATCTTAAACAGCGAGCTTAACCTGAAATGAATTCAAGAAGCAGAAGTTCTTGGCTAAGCAGTGTTTTCCTCAACAATATTTTATATGAACATTCACTCTTTTACTAAAACTGTTACTTTCCCTTATCTCTACTTGCCCTCCCCAAAACATCCTTAATAGGGCAAAGGGTATTCCAGGAAAACCCCACCCTTTTCAAACCTCCCAGGGTTTGCTGTTCTTTAGTCAGCTATAACCTTATTGAAACAGCTAGTGGTTACTTTCAAACACAAGCAGTAGTCTCCCATATATTTATTTTTCTTCTGAACAGGTATTCCCTTTTAAGGTAACTTTATTTGTAGTGGGTATGGTGGGGTCTACTTAAGCTCTTCATATAAGAAGTTTTAATGGTTAAAATAGTTTTTCCTAAACTTTTTATTGCCAAGTTTCCAGAATACTCTTCTTGAAAAAATTCGCTAGTTATCCAATGCTCTTGCTTGGACAGCTCAGCAGCGCATGCTACCCAGAATACATGTCACTATGAGTGGGAACCATGGGAGAAAGGACAGAGGGGGAAGTTTTACAGAGCAACTAGGGACCAGGAGATTGTTTCCTGCAGAAAAAGGAACAGACAGAAATCAGAGGGTCGTCATCCCATTGTGTTTGAGGATTCCATTCAACATACAAGAGACTGCCTGATGCATGCATGCTCATTTCTCTCCATGGCACCTGACAGAATAATGCTTTTTTGGCTCTGCCTGTGGAATGCGGTAGTATTTTGGAATCCACAGCACAGGACTTGTTTGCACATCCTCTTTTGATGATGCTTGGAATTTGCAGTGAGTTGCATTGTAATATTCCTCTGAGTGACTTGAACAATGTGCAACTGAAGTCCTGAGCTAGTTCATGCTAACTTGCCCTCCTCTGCCAGGAGAGAATATACACAGTGTTGCAGCACGGTGGGATATCAGTTACAGGAGCTGAAGAGCCAATGGCCCAAAGGCCACCTGCTACAGATTCCCTGGTTTCAGGTTTTAGGACACAGTGGAACTTTGGGGAATGTAGAGTCACAATGGGTTCTGGGTAATGTCGCTAGAACATCTGGGATGAGGAGTGGGGTCGGGGTGGGGGGGCGTTGCATGCTGCCTGCATCTGGATGGAATGAGAGCTTCAGTGTTTCCTCGAGAAGGCTTATTAATAGCAGAGGACTGAAGTAAGAAGTGTGAGCCATGTATAGCCTTTGAGGAAATGAGCAAAGCCAGAGCAGGCTTATCGGGACCGGCTGTTTGTTCTTTCTCTACCCTGGGGAAACAGATGTATTGATCAGATTTTTTTTTTTTTTTTTCAAGAAAAACAGCCTGCAAATGGGTTTACTGTGCTGGACTGGATAGACCAGGAGTGTTTTTTTATGATAGCCCAGGAAGTATGCTGCGAGAAAGACCGAAGGAGCGACTGACCCTAAGGGCTGTCACACACAGGGAACGTGAAAGATGTCAGAGTTGACGTCTGGTTTAAACTCCCTTAGCCCGTTAAGGTAACATTGCTGACTCCAAACACATGTTATTCCAAACCATTATATCCCACACTTCAGGAGTCACTGATGGAAACGGTCTTCAAGATTAACCACCCCTACCACTAGACCTCCTACACTGTAAAATAAACCAGAAATTAAAAACACTCTGTGTGGCTGGGAAATTGAAAAATGAAATATACATGATTAAAGATGTGAAACTAAACTTAATGGCAAGATAAGTGGGCCCAACATAAGCCATGATGCATTTATATTTGTGTAAGTTGCAACATTTCCTGTTTTTATGCTTTGACTGAACCCATTATACAGGGAAACATGCTTAAGTGGGTGTAAGTTTACAAAATGAATGTTTTGGCTCCTATAACTGAGAAGTTCAGGGGCCCGGGTGGAAGCTGGATCTCACTACTCAAACGATATCATCAAGGTTCCCTTTCTCCATCTTTGGCTACACCTTCAGGAAGGTCTCTCCCTATGATGGTTCCTGGCACTTACAGATTTGTATTTTTAACTTGGTAAGGTAACCTCAGAAGGCAGCAATTTCTCCTTTGCAATAGTTTCCACCAAAGCTCTGGAATGGAATCTCAGGCTGGGTCAGGGGCCCACCTCTGCATCAGGAGCCTTGGTGACGGACAAGCACCTGACCGGTCGGGCCAGAGGGGTCAACCGTCCCCAGGAGTTAAGCGATGGAAAGTAGGTGAGGGGTTCCTTCCCAAAGGAAGTCAGCGCAGTGTTATCAGAGGAGGGAAGGACAGGTGCTGAGCAGCCAAAGCAACAGGTTTACACTTTAAGGGGTAAGTATGCTGCATTTATTTAAGGACATGAGACTTTTTTTTCTTTAATCAAGTCCTTTGCACTCAAAACAGGAACAGCCCCCTTAGGAAGCTATATGTTTATACAAATCATGGTGCCTTTTACTCAACACGGTTTGTTTGTTGTTATTTTTTTTTGTTTTTTTTTTTCGAACTCCAGTTTTGAATTGAGTCAGTTTACAAACTATAAAATGAAATTTGCCTTGTTCATTTATAATTACATAATATTTTTACATGGAATATCTGACCTGACGAAATGGATTAGGATTCTTCCCCACTATTTGGGAAAGAGCAGGCAAAACAAAATTCCAAAAATGGAACTTGAAAAACGGTCTGAGGAGAAGAATTATTAGACAAAGGCTAACTCCTGAGGGGCCCGTTTTGAAAAGGACAAGACTTACTTGGGCACATAAGTCATTTTTCATCAGATCCGAACCTTTAAAGAAAGCTTGACCTCACTGTGGTTCTGACTGTAGTGCAAAAGGAAGCAGAACTGTTGTGAGCATATTCCTGAGATGGAGTTTCTTCACGAGCATTCGTGAGACGGGTGGTTAAATGCTGAGGAACAACTTGTCTACCATCGCACACATTGGAAGCATTGGGCTCCCGTCTTCACGGTGCCGAGGTTTGAGGAGGGTGCTCCTCAGCAGATGGTTGGACAGACTAAAGTATTAGTTTGCTGAGCCTCTGTGCTTTCTAATTAATTCTTCAGTTTACTAGGATTTAAAATGATTGTTCAAAAACAAGACATCCTTTAAAATAAATGCTAGGTGAAAGTCTCAACACGATATGGATTATTAAGATGGTTATTTCCAACAGCTGAGGGTTGTCATTAGCTAACAGAATTGCTTAACGAAGCTGTTTTCAATTTGTAAAAAGATCATCTACAGTTTTAATATTTGCGTTCTCCTGGATTGTGTTTTCCAATTTTCTAGTTAAAGTGGTAAATGGAATTCTATAGCAGATTTCATTTTGCAAGTCAGATATGTAACATAGTTGACATTTATTAATGAAAAGGGAAATGTGTAGGACTATATTGAATACCCTGGGTATTGAGAATTAAAAATTGTTAATTCTAGTTTTGACATAGCTGCTTATTATGTTGTCACATGTCACCTACCTTCTGGGTATTTATTCCTCCCTGGAAAATATGAGAACTGAATACTGACCTGTCTCATGCAGAACAGTGAGAGCGAACTAAGTATCTACTATAGGAGACTGAGATTATGTCATATTTTCACTTTGTAAAAGATTATTAAAAAGAAAACAAAGGCTTAAGTTTTTATTGTATAAAATTCTTTGAATTTATTAAAGGAGTGTTGGGAAGGACTGTTTAAATACTGGAATTCTGACATTGAAAGTGGGAATTTGCAAATGCACCCCAATCAACTGTTTATTTAAGTCAGTAAAGAAAAATCTCAAGTGCATTTTTGTCATAAAACAGGCTCTCCAAATATACATTATTCCCTTAAAATAACAAGCACATTTTGAAGGATGCAATAATTTGGACAAGTTGCTAGGCTAGCATTTGAAAAAGCAGCACTGTAATCCAAAGACCTGAGATCAATTTAACACAGAGGGTTAATTTGACATAAATTGTTTTTGAATTAATCACAGAGAGGTGTACAAGCCTGCAGACAACGCCTGTGAGCTATGAAATGGTTGTCGCTTCACTTTGTTAAATATGAAGTGCTGCATATTAAAATTTTTAAGAGTTTCGTTGAGCATTTGTCAATTATGACCAGGTGGTGCCAAGCCAGAAGTGGTCAGGAGCCAGGAACATTATGGAGAAAGTGTAGAAGCAAAGAAAGGAAATTATTTGATTAGCTCTAGTTGAAAGCCCAGTTGGCTGCATGTGATTGGCTGTCCCGAGTGTTGTAATGTTTGTCACCTTGAGACATTTACAAGATTAGGTTTTGTTTTGCCTTATGTTGGCCTCCAGGAAGTTCGAGTCACCTAGCTTGACGGCCTCCTTGTTTAGTTAACATCTTCCATCCTCCAGATTTCCCATGAGAATCTCTCTGTGGCTCACCTTAACAGGGACTACACAGGAAAGGGAGTTCTTGGGAGCTCAACCCAGACAAGGTGACGCATTGCAAAGCCACCACCTACAACAAATCAGTCACCAAATCCCAGCCATTCTGACTCTTAATCTCCCAATTGCCTTCACTTCTCTCACCTCCACTGCCACCAGCTATTCCAAAGGGCTTCCAACTCACCTCGCCTCTCCCCTCAAATTGATACTCAAGTTGATCATGCACAATAAAATCTGCTCAACAGCCATCACTGCCCTTAGAAGAAAATGCCACACCAATAACAAGAGTGATACAGCTTACCGCCTCTCCCATGTCATCGACTGCCACTCGCCTTTGGGCACTCCGACTTCCAAGGATCTTACTTTTTCTACCAACTTCCAAACTTTCTCTTGCCTTAATGATTTTGCAGTTGCTGCTTCCTTTTCTGCTACCATTTCCGCCCCCGGTCCCGCCCCCAATCCCACCCTCTTTCTCCTTCCCTCCAAACTCTTTCCTGCTGAGCTTGCTCCTCACTAGGTCCTGGAAGACCTTCCCAGCTGTGCTGGCAGCTCCCAGGAGGCCCTGTTCTGTCTTTGCAAAAGCACCCATCACATTGTGTTATTTGGTGTTGATCTTTCCTCCCTAGCTCTAGGAGGGCAGAGACTATCTTAATTATTGTTGCATTTTCAGAGGCCAGTGCAGAGTTAAGTGTTCAATAAGTATTTGCTTAAAAAGGGGAAAGAATTAAAGACTGCTAGGAGTTACAAAGCAAGCCCTGCCTTCCCATCCTAGCTGGAGACAGACTAGACAGATTTGTGAACATGTACAGAGAGCATGATGGTCGCTTTCATGGAATTTTGTAGCATCTGGCACCGTCTGGGAGACAGGAAAGGTGTTACTGCAGGAAAAGTGTGTAAGCTGAGACTTGACAAATGAGAAAGTCTATCAGGGGGACAAGGCGGTGGATTCAGGGCCAAGGGAAGAGAGTCTTCGAGTCGTGCATGTGAGACACCTCAGCTAAGCATTCACCTGGCTGGTGGCCGGAAGCTGAGGCCCAAGGAGAAAAGGCAGGATGTCAGGACATGCTCAGGACTTGAACTTTTTCTCCTGTTTGGAAGGGGAGCCTTAGAGACTTGTGAGGCAGGGACGCACCTCCACGATAGTATTTTACAGAATCACTTGTGGCCATGTAGGAGTAGGATTAGAAAAGGTGAGCAAGGACAGCCTCTATCAAGTTTAAGGGATAGAGGCTCGCTTGCTTCAAGGAGACTATTGGAAGGTCTCACAGAGAAAGCAGGGACAACGGCGGTTTACTAAACATGGCTGCCACTGCACAGGCAAACCTCATGAAATCAGAATAACATTGTTCCTGGTCTTGGTTCCTGTGCATTATTTTATTTTATTTTATTTTATTTTATTTTATTTTATTTTATTTTATTTTATTTTATCATATTTTTTAAAATCCTCACCCAAGGATATGTTTATTGATGTGGGAGAGAGAGAAAGAGAGAGAGAGAAACATCAGCATGAGAGAGAAACATCAGTTGCCTCCCTTACACACCCTGACCGGGGACCGAACCCACAACCTTTATTTCCAGATATTTCTGAACAATTTTCTTGATATTTTTAGCTGCATGCTGACTTATCTAGACCACTCTTTTCCAAATTGCATGATGTGCTAGTGGGCTCTGAAGTCAATTTAGTCTGTCATATCAGCCTTTAACAGAATGAAATGAAAGAAAACAGAAAATAGTACATACAGTTTGCCGTGTGTACAAAGAATAAGTTTGACATGTCAAATATTCTTTCAGTTGAGTGTTGGTTACATGGGTGTTTCATGTGTGTGCAGTAAGTTATGTATATGAGTATCAAATCGGGAAATGAAGTTTATTTTTTATTGTGGAGTGCAGTTAAAAAAAAAAAAGTTCGATTTTGGGAAATACTGTCCTGACTGCTTTGGAGCTGATAGGCACTAACTGAGATCCCCCCTGCCATGGTATAAACTCTTCATTTCAGTAATCCCAGAATATCTCACAAGCGCCTGGCATGGCGCAGACACTCAGTAAGTCCTTGCAGAGAGAATGAGTGAGCGAATGGATACGTGAGCATCAGTGTCGTTTGGGTTCATTTTCCCTGAACTCACCATCCTGCATTTGCTGAGGTTCAGGATAGGCTGTGTGATACAGGAACAAAACAAGGACAAGAAATCCACTCAGTCCCTTCAGGAGCTTTAAGAAAGGAAACTTGATTTTGAAAGGACAACGATTATGCGTTGCAGCCACTGCACTAGGCAGAAAGTGCCTGGAGCCCTCGACACCTGTGCCATCTATAACAAACACATTTATAAAGTTTTGAAATATTATTGCACAGCCACAATCTTGTTCATGCCATTTACAGGAAATACATCAATTGTCTTTAAAAAAAATTCTTTGTTCTGTTAAGAAACAATTTATCCTGATTCTTGAGCTTCCATATAAAATGGTCCAGCCTCATGAATATCTGACTGTGGCTAGGAATAACGAAAATGTATTTTCATATTTTTTTTCTCTTTCATGCTGAGCAAAGTGACGGAGCTTTGTCATTCACAGGTACCTAGGTCATGAGACCTTAATCCAGTGACACCTTCCCAGCAGGTGCTTTTCTCTCTCGGGTGAGCTAAGTTTAGTCGGGTTCTCAGCTGGAACTTGAATACAGAGAAACTCACAGCTAATAGAAATAGAAGAGAGCAGATGAATCCCATACTTCCAGCAAAGTGCAGTTGAAATCACTGGTGCAGCCTCCTGAGAAACTGCACCTTCCGCCTCCTTCCACCTGGAGAGAATGTCAAATGTCCTTTTTACAATATCTGAACAGCTTGTGCAACACTGTCAATACAGAAAATCTGCAGAATTCTCTAGTTTATTTTTCTCTTCCTACTTTCCTGTTTGCTCTGTAAATGAATTCATTGTAAGATGGTGAGTGACCAGAATTCAAGTATCAAACCATTTTTCATCAAAACTCGAAGTGATTGCAGAGGCTCTTAACATTTGACATTATCCCTAATCTTACAAATGGCTGCTCACATACTCTAGCCAAAAAGCGTTATTTTGTGCTTGAAGACTAAGAAATAGTTGTGTGATAACATGTCTTTGTGATCATAGTTACTCAAGGACTCTGAACCAAATATCGGCCCCAGACTGGCACCAGGGTGAGAGGAAGTTTTTCTGCTTTGCAATAAAAGGAAAAATCTAAGGCCAATGTAGTGATTTTTTTTTCCAGTAAGCTAAATGATTATATCTGCAGACTGTTGTTTATTCTGTGATTTTAGAGCTATCCCACTTTTCATATGCAGATAATGCTTTTTTAAAAAAATGAAATTTTTGTGATGGTTGTTTTTTTTTTCTTTTTTGAGACATGGTAAGGGAGGAAGAGAAACATCAGTATGTGAGAAATATATTGATGAGTTGCTTCCTGTATGCCCCTAACTGGAGAACCTGGCTCACAACCTAGGCACGCACCGTGACTGGGAATCAAACCTCTGACCCTTTGGTTCACAGGCTGGTGCCCAATCCACTGAGCTACACCAGCCAGGGCAATTTTTTTTTTTTAATTTTTGGGGAAAATGTTGATGGCCCTACACTGGGAACTACTGATCTAGTCCACACCTCTCTCTAGCATTCGAACCCCCTCCCCAGTTCTCCGGTGGTACTTTTGCTTCATCTTTGCAAGATCACTGCCTGATACAGGGAATACCCCATTTCCCAGAGACCATGCGTCAGGAGAGAATGTTCTTAGAGGGCTCAGAGCCCTCTCTAATCAGAAATATGTAGAATTGCTTCGCTTCTTGGTGTGATGCTTTCAGATATATTTTAGATTATTTGAGTGATCCTCTTTACCATGCATGTATGGTAAAGAATATTGTTCAAACAAAAGAGCTTTGTTGATGCAAGTTACTTCCATCCCCTACTAATGATTTTTCAGTTTTAATTCATGCAATGGAATGAAACCCCAGAGGGAAAAAGTTGAAGCACATCGTGAATTTATTATAATACTATTAACTTGTACTTGGGGAAAATAGGTTGACAATTTAAAGTGGCCATCCTCTGAACTCGGATCTTTAATCCTGACAGCTTGTGCATTTCACAGTCACCGTGTTAAATTGTTATCATGGTTTCGAATCCCCGACATTGTAGGGTATCTTACAATTTACAAAGCTGGCTTCCGTCGTGATCCCACTTAATCCTACAATAATCCTGTGATATAGTACGGGCAGGGTTTTTACTATTATTTTAGAGATGGTGAACCAGAGCTCAAAAATGTTAAGTTACTTGTGGCTCAAGCAACCTGTATATCACAGGGGCCAGGGTTTAATCCTAGGTCCCCTGACGGGAATCCCAGGTTCCATCTGGGTACAAGAGTTCATACTTCCCTCTCATCTTCCCGTTTGCTAACATCTGATGTTAAATCCACTACAGGAAGGTACATCAGAGACATGATCAACGGTGACTCTCTGGTAAACAGGCTTGTAGATCAATTTGTTCTATCTAAACAGCATCAAACAAACAGTAAGATTAGCCTTCTCCTCTACTGTGTACAAACGAGCCCTCAGTAAATACTGGTGACAGACTTCTGTGACAAAGTCGGCGCACAAAACCTAAATGACAGCTAAGCAGTGACAACGCTTCTGACGTGGTCCAAATCCACAGGCACTTCTGTAAAATTCTGGGTACGCACACACAAACACACGGGTGGGAAAAAGTAGGTTTACAATTTATCCTCGTATTTTTTATCTGTTAATTATTGCACTGTTTATTTGTCTTAGTTGCTTTTTTCCATACGAACAACTGTAAACCTACTTCTGCCAACCCCCTGTATATTTGGTACATCGAATTTCTACCAACTCAGCTTACGATCTTGGGTGACCAATCCAAAATAAGCTTTCCTCTCACATTTTTTCTTTCCCAAGACGGATCGGTTCAGAATAGTCACAGCAATTAGTATTCTGTGAGCAGAAACCCATCTTCAGCTGTGGCGGCAGGGCCCAAACAGCCTACACCAGATTCCATATGACAAGAGCTTGGTCCTTTTTATTTACTTATTCTAAACACATGTGGTCTCTGTAACTCGCAGTTTGGGACTCTGATTAAAAGGGCACAGTGACAATTTCTGCAAAGGAAAATGGTTATTTGCTTATCTAAAGTTTAAGGCTGCTTAACAGACTGCTATCAACTATAGAATTGGATGATACTTTTTTACCTGCCGGTCCTAGCAAGTCAGCTCTGTTCAACAGTTTCTCAAGGGTGAGAGAGAATTCGTGCTGGCTTTATATCCAGAAGCTAACTCCAAATAGACGAGAGAAACAAAAGCAAGAGCAGGACCGATAGATAAAAGGGCCCTTGTTAGTGCACTAAAGCCATTGCTGCAAATGGGGCAGCGGAAGGAGAGCTGGGAGGGGGAAGAGTGAAGCAAGGTCAAAGAAGGATGATATCAATAGAATATCTCCAAATAGCACAGAATGCAGCAAGAAGTAGCAGCAGATGTCAGCCCAGCCCAGTGTCAACCCCTGTGGAGCTATGTAGAAAGACTTGGAAAGAAACAAGATCACTGCAGTTGGTATTAGGAGTGAAGAGAGAGCAGATGATACCTTTCTCCCCATGAACCGAAAGCCACGACTTGCCATGGCCGCAACCTCAGCTCCTTTCTGACTGGCCCTGCTCAAGCTTTTAGGGGTTTTTTTTTCCCCCTCTTTATTTCATATCATGACTCCTCTCCTTTCCCTTTGATTTCTTTTCTTCTTGCAGACTCTCTTGCTGCCAATTCTAACTCTGATCCTCACTCACCCCACTGGCTGTTTCTTGCCTGTACCACCAGGTTCCCTGGTTCCAGATGCTTACCCTGGCCTCCGCAACATTCCGGGGCTGATGATGCATAACCAGGAGGATATATTTACTGCAGCACTCAGAAAATTCCCATCATGATTTCAGACATTACTGGCATGGACTGACTTTCCTAACTGTGGAGGGAAGCCAACTGTGTATAAAAGAAGTCTGCTTTCCGAGTTCATCTCCCTTAATTTAGTGAATGGATGTGGGTGTGTTGAAAACTTAGTTTCTTAAGAACTGCCTAAATTTCATAATTATTTCATTTTTCATCTGCTCACAGATGGCTTTGCCCTGGGTGTAAAAACTGAAGAGCCAATATAAAATTATGTTACCTTTACTCTGGCAGTTGCATTTAAAATTGCAAACGTTGGTTTTCAGAACCTTGGAGAGCATCAGGCTCAACCCTCCATTTCCCTCACTGGAGCTAGCTCAAGAGTAGGCTTTCTCCTGTAAAAATATGAAATAAGAAATAATGGGATAAGTTAACAGTGAAACTAGTAACCTAAATGAATTAAACAATAACCTACTTTTACAGTTTTCATTGTATATTGATGCAGTTTCTGTTTCATTGTATATCGATGCATAGCTTAAGAGGGTGTATTTGGAGTCAATATGATTTGAGGTCAAAGCCAGGTTCTTCCAATTCCTAGTTTTGTAACCTTAGGCAATCTTCCCAAGCCTTGCTCTTGCTCTTCTGTTCTGTCAAATGGAGCTACAAACAGTAGCTACTACTCAGGGTTGTTCTGATGGTTACATGGGATGATGCGCACAAAACCTTTAGTGACTAATAGCTAGTGCCCACTGTTTCCTGGATGCTTTCAAATGAGTTGGCTCTGCCCTAGCTGAAGACAGCTGTAGTGACCAGTACAGGAGCTCTTCAGTGGTGTTTTCTTCCAGGAGAATGACATACCCAGGAAGTAAGGAAGCAGCCCAGCCAACCCCCCCAACCCCACCCCACCCCCGCTTGTCTGTTTCAGCTTCATGTTCTGGGGTAAGGGCTCCAGTTTAACTCATCCACCACCCAGAACCTTCTGTCAAGTCTGGTTTACCTGTTTCCCCATCTCCATAGAGCTACCAGCTATTGATAGTGTTTTCTTGCTTTTCCTTGTGCCCCTCCCACAGACAACTGGACCATACACTCATTTGTTTCTTTTAAATGTGTTTATTGAACATCTACTTGGTGTCAGTATTGTGCTAAATGCTTGAGAGATGGTGAAGAACAAAAGGAAATGATCCATTTCCTCTTTGAGGGAAATTCCTCATCCTAAGAATCTTGGACAAGTTAGAGGCCAATTCCCACTAGTAAAGTGAAAAGGCCAGACTCCTGACTTCTCCATCATCTTTGCAGCTGGGGCCCAGACACGTGACCCAGACTCAGTCAGTTAGACTCACTGTCCCAGACCTCTGACTGGGATCTGGTGAACCTAAGAAGCAGGTAACGGTAACGTGAAAGATTCCTTCTGCAGGTAGCAGTGTTAGCTGCAACACCCAATGTCCAGAGATCCAAGAATACTGGGGCTGACACCAATGCCTGCTGACCTATGCTGGCATTGTTGGGGCTGCTGGTCACTGTGACTCATGTCTGACAGGACTGCCCAGCAGAGTCAGCCAGACTAGTTCAGTGGCATGATTTTGGCTCTGGTTCTACCCACATAGCCTACCTTTGCTCCTGGCCATCTTTGAAAGCTGAGTGATCATAGGCAAGTGCCTCATTCTCTATAAGCCTCAAGCTTCTTATCTATAAAATGGAAATTACAGCAGGTGAAGAAGATAATACAGAAAGTCCTTACCCTATCATACCTAGAACATAGATGCATAATATATGTGAGTTCCTATTAACATATGAAAACAAGAAAGGAGAACATGAAAAAGGTGGCAAAATTTGCAAGTGAAGTTCTTGACTGTGACATAGGTTATACAAGCATAAAAGAAAATGACCAAATTTGTTTTACTTATTTCAGTGATTGAGGATATGACTGAGCTATAAGGAGGCAGGCAGGCTTTGGGCTAGTAAACTGTCTTTTCTTTCTGTGTTCTGATCATCAAGTGAGGTTTCCAGATACCAGTGATTTTTTTTTAATCTCAAATAAAAAAATAGATCAGAATGATTGAATTTTTAAATTTCAACTTGATATTTTAGCAACACATATATACAGACATAAAATCCTTAGGTATAAGGGCCCTCAAAAAATCATTATAAGTTAATGACTAGCTAGTATGGTCCTACACATTTGGAATTCGTATTTACCCCTCCTGTTTGCTAATGCCTCCATTTGTGAGTCTCATAACCTTCTCCCAAAGGATTCAGTGTCCAGCTTTGGATTCTCACTGTCTTTTACTGTGCCTTTATTATCAAGAACATGTATCTTATGTCCAATAGCTAACAGAACCAATGTGCTTTGTATTATTCACGTGTAAAATCAGGTTGCACCAATAAATGTTAATCTTCTGGAATGTTTCTTCACGAAAACCATAACAGACAGAGATAGGACTACCATGACAATCTTTCACTTGAACTCAGCATCCTTCAATATTCTTTTTTTAGTTTTATTTTTTTAAATATTTTATTTATTTATTTTTTAGAGAGAGGGGAAGGGAGGGAGAGGAAAGGGAGAGAAAGATCAATGTGTGGTTGCTTCTTGTGCGTCTTCCACGGGGAACCTGAACTGTAACCCAGGCATGTGCCTTGAGTGGGAATCAAACCAGCAACCCTTTGGTTCATAGGCCTGTGCTCAATCCACTGAGCTACACCAGCCAGGGGCTTATTATTTTTTTTTTAATGCCACAACTTACTGTAAATTATTGCCTTATAGTTTTACATGGCTGTTTTTTTCTACATTATTTTATACTGCATGCCATAAATTGTGCATAATTATTAAGTATCTAAGTAATTCTGCTAAGGCCTTTGAAGATTTTACAAAATAACTGAAAATTTGAAAATTTAGGCAAAATAACTGAAGTATCAATTGCCCTGGAAGCATTCAAAGGGACAGCATTCTTAGCGGGTACCCACTAGTCTTCATCAAATTAACCTCCTTTCCATAACTAATCACCAAACTAAAAGAGCTTGGTTAGCAAAAGCCCTAATTCGTATAAACCAAACTCAGGGCATGAAGATTTAAACAGCTACAATAATGGGTTGTTTGGAATGAAAGTCTCATCTTACTGCCCATGTAGAGGGATCTCTAACAGGAAAGATAACTGATTTTTTTAGGACAGGGAGATGGAATGCGGAACAGTAGTAACACACGAACATTAAGAAGTGAAATGGCAGGTGATTCAAAAACAAAACTTAAGGATCGATAGGCTTACAAAAACTGTGAAGGGTTGGCAGGAAATGAATTCTTAGGGAAAAGGGTTTCCATTTAATTGAGAAACTGGTTTTAAGGGTTTGGCCAAGAAAAAATTCCCTTCTAAAGTTAATGCCTGTTTTGGATTTTTAAAAAAAGCCTATTATTACAAAAACAAAGAAATAAACAAAACATAGGCTGTGGGTCAATATTGTGTGGAAATAATCATGGTGGGGCTGACAAGAGTTTACCTTTGAGCACGGTCAAATCATTTGGAACATCAGCAAACAGAATGCCTTAGTGACTCACCTCTTGGTATAGTCAGGATTACACTGTCACTGAATTTCTTAGCTCTATTTGAAGTTGTAATTTTTATTAAAATTACTAATGGAAAATCAGCCAACTCCAACTGTAGGAATCCTGTCTGTGTATTAACTCCAGCAATTGGTTTTCATTACCCTGAAATTCTTAAAAAAAAAAAAAAAAAAGTTTTTCAAAGGGCAAAGCCACTGGTTTGAAATATCACTTTTCCTGTTCCATTAACATGGCCAAGTAATTTAAAACTCTCACCACTAGATAAGAAGTCACTTACACTTTCATTTTTTACCTGTAATAAATGTTTAGGTTCCTACTTTCCTTTTTGCATTATCTCTTGATTTTTTCTATTCCTTTTATTTTGAGATTTCTTTTATTCAGATGTTATCTCTTTTATTCCAAAGCTCATTTTTCCCCTTCATTCCTGTTATTTGATGTATTTTGCAAGTGTGGTTTGAAAATACCCTCTTTCTTTAGACAAATTACTTTCCTTAAACACAAGAAACTTCTTCAAGGTGGTGATCTGTCAAAATAGTTCTCAGGAGGTGAAAACGGTGAGGCTGTTATTTATCAATGGTAACCAGGTGTCGACTTGTGTAGAAAGATTTGAAAATTATCCCTGAAGAACAGTGGGAGTCTAAGCTGAATACAGGTATGGATTCATGTCAGCATGATTACTGGGGAAAGGATTCATTCAAATGCAATGTTGGCAAGATAGAAAAAAAAATTACAGCCTAAATACTTGGTAAATTCTCTTTGTTTGCAACAGCCTGTTTTGTGAAGTGTGTGGATTTAGAAGAAGAAGACGACTTCTGTTATGTATGACATTAAATATAAAAAATGCTCTGTCAGCTTCTGCGCAACTCTTTTTAAGTGCTTGCTTTTTTTTTTAAGGGGACTTGTTATAGTGGCAGATGAAAGTGACACTATAAAGAGGGTCTGCTATGTGTTGACTCCTCTTAGCCTATTGTAACACTCGGCTCTCACAATCTGTACTGTACCTATTGTTACCCTCCTAGACAGCCAAGGGCACTGAGGCTCAGATGCCTTGAAGAAATTGCCAACACACACACCTGGGAAGGAAAGGAACAGGTACTTGAATGCAGGACCACCTGCTGCTGAAGTCCATCCTCCTCACCTGTGTTTATTTTAAATTTACCCAAAGATATTTTTTAGTCTGTGCATGCAGTGTCCTCTTCTGTGACCTTAATTAAATTCCAGCTTGATGTTTGTGCCATCAGGAGGACACATTTGTCAGAGCCACCTGAAGCTATCCTCGCGCCACTGTTGTGGTGAGAAAGTGAAGGCTTGATGGGGAAAAGAGATTGAGCACTCCCCACGTGGTGGGATGGTGCAGAGGGATGAACTGGCACTATTTTTGTTAATTTTCAAAGTAGCCACACATTCACGTACTCTTTCGGTACCTATTTATTGGTGTGTTATGGGATCCACACCCAGTCTCTCGAGACACAGAAGTGCACAGGGACCTTGTCTGCACAGAGCTCATGTTCTAGAGGGGAGATAGATAGGAAACAAGCAAGATACATGGGAACACGAATTACTGTCAGGGCATTTGAGCTGAGGCCTGGAGGATAAGGAAGTAAGAGCAGGTGAAAATCTGGAGATGCAAACAGAAGCAACTGTGAGTGCCAAGCCTCTGAGAGGAGAGGACACCCGGAGTGTACAGGGACAGGAAAGAGGTCTGTGAGGCTGAGTGATGGGGAGAACAGCAAGTCAGTGGCGAACTAAGCGGTGAACTTGGTAATGGGTGTGGAGGGAAAGGAAGGAGTGGAGGACTCCTTGGTTTTGTTGTAAGCAACTGAGTGGATGGTAGAGCCATCTACTGAGATGTGGCTGACGAAAGAAGAGCAGCTGGTTTGGAGAGAAAAATCAAGACCTCCGTTTTGGATGCATGAATTCTGAGATATTTACTAGACACTTAATTAGAGATGACAGGGGGAGTTGGCTCTATGAGTTTAGAGCTTGAGGGAGGAGTTTGACAGTAAATATAGTTTTAAAAGAGATAAGTTATTATATAGTCATGGTGTGTTTATTAATGTATCACATTACAAGATCTTACACTGGGTCTAATAAATACTGTAATTTTAAATTGCAATGATGCATAAATGCTATTTGGAGATATCTGCAAAACTATAGTGTAATATCAAAACAGCTGTGATTTCTTTTTTTTTTTTATCCTCACCTGAGGACATTTTTTCATTGTTTTCAGAGAGAAAGAAAGGAGACAGAGAGAGGAAAATGAATTGGTTTCCTCCCGTACGTGCTCTGACCAGGGATCAAACCCACAACCTAGGTATGTGACCTGACTAGGAATTGAACTGTGAACTTTTGGTGTACAGGCTGACAGTCCAACAAACTGAGCTGCCTGGCCAGGGCAAAACTCTTGTGATATCTACTGCTGATAAAGATTTTAAGTCTTGCTAATACAATGGCAGCTTGTTCAATTAATAAAAATAGAAATGTAACATTTTCCCATCTAAGTTCATAAAACTCTTGGATTTCTTTCACGGGCACCTCTTTCATTATAACCAGGGACCTAGCAAAGATGGGGACTCATGAGGGCTGTTTTGTGGAATCAGTAGCTCCCGTTTTTCTCAAGGAAGACAAGGTCGTCTGCTGAGAGTAGGAAGGGAGGAAAGGAGTAAGGAGGCCCGAGGAATGTGGGGAACACGAGGCCTGAAATGCTCAGTTCCGACACAAAAAGCAAACACTCAGGGCAGAGTGGTAGGTTCACTCACTGTGCTCTCTGGGGCTATCACCCAGTGTTCGGGCTCTGCACTCGGTCTTCCGTGGTTTGAGCTCAGGCTGTCACTTTTTTTACTATGTGACCTTAAGAATGTTACCTTGTGTCTTTTTGCCTCATTTCCTCATCTCCAAAATCAAGATAATAGCTATATCTACCTCATAGAGCTGTAGTCAGGATTAAAAAGAGTTCATATAAATAAAGAGTTTAAATTATGCCTGAGATAGACTAAACACTCATCTCTATTTTGAATGTGAAGGTTGTAGCAGTGGTTATGGGAATAAGGAATGCATACACAGATTCAGAAGACACTTAACTAGGTAGCGTTGCCAAGTTTGGAGATGAATTTGATAGGCATGGTGGAGAGGGAGGAGCCAAGACTGATTTGTCCGTTGGAGTAACCTTGCAGGCGGTGGTGCCATTTTCTGGCAAGGGGAATAGTGGGGGAACAGGTTTGTGGTAGTGGATGGGGAAGAAGATGAGAAAAAAACTGCCAGTCAGCCCAGTGAGCCGTGATACAGGCAGGCCACAGACTCTGGGACCCAGAACGATGAGGCCGATAAGAATCCTGGGTTAGCTCACTCTGTGCTCATAGTCACGGCTCAAGAGCTCATTTTAGTGATTGGCTAGAAGCACGCTCTTTTTTTCTCTTCTGTTCTAGTCTGTATTTGACCAGGTTAGATATGAGGAAATGGACCACGGGTTTCTAAAAATTAGGCGTTTTGTAGATGTAGAGTATTGCTCACCAGTAACCCTCACTGCATTTTGCCTGCTTTTCAGAATCTTTTATTGTTTCTTTCTTATTGTGTCTTATGTGTTAATTTACCCACCTCTAAGCAGAATTAAATGCAATTTTCAATATAAATAATGGGGACTCCTTAGAAGCAAGAGGCATATCTGTTTTATTCACTACTGTTTCCCCTGTGTCTAGCAAGCATTTTCTTTTCCTTTTTCTTTTTTAAAGAAAGATTTTATTTCTTCATCTTTAGAGAGAGGGGAAGGGAGGAAGAGAAACATCAATGTGTGGGTGCCTCTCACACAGCCCCCTACTGGGGACCTGGCCTGCAGTCCAGGCATGTGCCCTGACTGGGAATTGAACTGGCGACACTTTGGTTCGCAGGCCACGCTCAATCCACTGAGCTGCACCAGCCAGGGTCAAGCATTTTCATATATATATGAAAGATTTTGTATATATAAAGAAAGATTTTCATATATATAGGCACCCATTAGTAGGATTCCTTAAAAACAGATTAAAAAGTACAGATCATATAGAATGGGAAGATACTATATACTAAGATACCAAGCCAAGAGTCCAGGATTATTTTCATACTTTAAAGACATAAGATCCTTTTCAAGTGAAATATCACCTGGAAATTCAATGTATATATTAAGGGGTCCTGAATATGTAAAATAGAGTATTAATTCCAAACATGTGCTTTTTCATTTTCAAATATTAAGAAATAAGTCTATTTAAACTCTTTAAATGAATTATTAATATGAGGCAGAATTCTCCAGAAAGTGTAACCAATAGGATCATTGGACATATTTTCATATTTAAATTTTCTATGTTTATACAAAAGGAAATCTATGATGAGGACTTGGCTTGTGATTATGGAGGCTGAGCAGCCCCTGAGTCCACTGTCTGCAAGGTAGAGACTCAGGAAAACCATTCTTTTCATTGATGTAGATTTACAGGGGTGTAAAATTTAACTCTTTGTTGTGATTATACAAATAAAAATTACCTTGGTACAATGCAATTGACACTGATGGTACAATTCAGCCCAAATCTGGAGGCCTGAAAACTGGAGGACCCAGTGGTGGAAATCCCAGTGTGAGCGCAGGAGAAAATAGATGCTCCGGCCCAGCAGTGAGGCACAGAAAAGGGCTGAATTCCTCCCTCCGATCGTGTTCTGTTTTGGACCTCAGTGGATTGGATGATGACCACTCCCATAGGGAGGGCAGCCTAAGTAGAATGCTAATCTCACCCAGAAACACCGCAAACATACACCCAGAAATAATATCTAAGCTGGGCACCCCATGGCCAATCACGTTAACACCTGAAATGAACCACCCTACAGCGTCATCACCCATCGGAACTGCTGTTTGTGTCATCTGCAACATTTATTTCAAGAACATTATCTGTTCACCTCATTTATTTGGGATCCAGCAGTTTTTTAATCTTTGTAGAATAAAATCACTGGAATTTTATCTCAAGACACAAATATGATTTACACAAGACCAGACAGTTTTTTTATTATTATTATTATTTTTAATGCTTTCTGTAGAGATGTGTTATGAGTTGACTTGTGTCCACGGAAAAGATATGTTCAAGTCCTAACCCCCAGTGCCTCAGAATGTGACCTTATTTGGAAATAGTGTCCTTGTAGATATAGTCAAGATGAGGTCATACTGGAAACTAGTGGGCCCTTGAGCCAACAACCAACAAGAAGAGCCAAGAGACACCCAGAGAAAAGACAGCCACGGGGTGGCTGGGGCAGAGAGGGGACAATGCAGCGACCGGCCAAGAATGCCACGGATCACCAAGAACAGAAGAAGCTAGACAAGGCAAGGAAAGGTTCTTCCCCACAGGTTTCAGGGGGAGCATGGTCCTGACAACCCCTCCATTTCAGAGTTCTAGCCTCCAGAATCATGGAGGCATTAAGTTCCTGTGGTTTTAAGCCACCCAGGTTGTGAGACTCTGTTACGACAGTCCTGGGGAAAAAAAAATACAGTACAAATTGGAGGCATTTAGAACATAATCATTTATTTTATTGCTTTTTAACAAATGAGCTTTAAAAGGCATCCAGAAACTTCCAATTGTTAGGTCTTATCTCCAGAAATAGCTACCTAAATCTGTGTAAAATTTCTTTATCTTATTTTATTTTTGAGCACACAGAAATAACTTTAATGTCTTTGATCGATATTTAGGGAAGGAAGCAATACTTTTGGAAATTTTTTCCTGTTAGTTTTTAATCAGTGACAATCCACTTATTCTACAATTTCCCCTACTTTAGTTTTTAAAACTGCCAGCAAAAGCTAACTAAGTCTAATTCTAATTAGTTTTAGGAAATTACAGATTTAAAAGGACCACACAATTGGCATAGAATATATAAACTCAAGATTTCCTCTGACTGGGAAATAATAAACGTTCACTTTCCCATTATGATCCTCTAAAACTTGTCAAGTTTGGAAAGATTCTTTACCTTATTTAAAAGCATTCAAGACCAGCTGTGCCCCTGACCAATGTGTCCCAGTTGGCTAAGCAGCAGCCCCCAAAGTCAAAGGTTGCCAGTTCGATTCCCAGTCATAGCATAGGCCTGGGTCTTGGCAGTTGGGGGGGCGGGTGCAGTCCCCAGTTGGGGGCATGTGAGAGGCAGCCATTCAGTGTATCTCTTTCACATCCATGCTTCTCTCCCTCTGTACCTCCCTCCCTTCCCCTCTTTCTAAAAATAAATAAAATTTAAAAAAAATTTTTTTAAAGACTAGCTTTGACTGAGATGGTATTAGGTTATGTCCTTCCAAAATCATATTCTGTGCTAAAAAAATAAATACAAGAGATGTTAGAGGAATTGCTCTTTTTGAGGGCTAATTTTGGAGGGGGTGAAACTGCCCTGTGGTTGGCATCTGTGGCAGAACCAGCCAAAGGAGAGTCCTCCAGCGGGAGAGGGGTTGGGTCCCTGGCCCCCAGGCAGCTCCCCAGAGCCCAGGTTAAACACCGCTGCTCTGAAGGGGGCTTTATCAGGAGAGTCCACACACAGAGCAATCAATCCCTTGACATAAAAAACAGCCTGCGGCAAAGGATTTCTAGAAAAGGGAATCCTCAAACGACTGTTTCATTTTAAACCCAGGGAGAAGGCAAAGGGGAGAACATGAAAGCACAACCCGGCAGAGGCACTGCTGTGGAATACTAATTTGATGCGGTGGGCGCGCAGAGCTCAGGATCCGATTGGTGCGGAGCACTGTGCAGAGCTTACAGGAGCAGTGGCCGGTAAGCCCCTTACTTCGGTTTCTTCTTAGAAATCGGATGTCTCTAGGATGGGCATTCACCGAGCTGGATAACTACACTCGCAGTTAAATTGCCTGGGGAGAGCCCGAGTCCCGTGCATGCATTGGGTCCCATGAATGTTGACTGAGGGCAGTTCTTATGCTTGGGCCCCAGACACCCAGGTGGCGGGGTTCACATTCCATTACTGACGTCCTGAAGCCAGAAGAGCGTGCTCGCCCACGTGGAGGGCTGTCTGTCCCACCGGGGACTCAGAGGCTGCTGGCTTTTACCATTGTGGGGGAAACAGAGAGACTTGCTTTTTCCTTATAAATAAATGTTGTGTTTTTCTTTATTCCTTGTCATACTAGTGGAAAGTAAATAAAAACCCAGAAGAACAGAAAGAAAATAAAACTCACATCATTGAGCATTAACATTTTATATTCTGTTCAAGACATTTTTGTACTTTAAAAAAAAAAAAACCATACTCTTTTTTTAAAAATCTACTTTTCTTCTGTTATCAGTATATTGCAAGCAGTTTTCCTTTGTATAGATTATTATGATTTGTTAAAGTAGTCCTTTATTGATGGACATCTGGATCTGTTTCTATTCTTCCCGTACTATGAACCGCACCAAAATTCTATCCAAATTATTTGACGCACTTTAAATTATCAACTTAGGATAAAACTCCATAAGTAGAACTGGTGGGCCAAAAACATACATTTTAAGGCTTTCGATAAGTATTTCCAAATCACCTCTTCCAAGCTCGCTCCAGTTCGCATTCTCACCAGCGATGTGTGACTTGGCACACTCTGCTTCCTTAGCTATTATTATTATTATTGTTATTATCATTATTATTGGCCAGGTCAAAATTCAGTATCTTTTTGCTGTTTACTTTTATTTCTTTAATCACTAAAACGATGACCTCCCCATCCCCAAACACTCATATTCAGTACGGTTTTCCGATACATCCCCAAACCTTAAAAAATCTGCCTGGACGTGCTGGACTTTGTTTACTGCCTTGCTGTTTTCTGAATGATCAAGCTATTCCTGAGTACCTAGCATACTATTTCAGGCATTTTTCCAGGATACCAAGGAGATCCCTCGTCACCAATTCAGAAACCCCTATGGGCCACCCTCTATGTTTCCATCCCTCCAGCTGAGAGTGGCAGGGACAGACGGTTCACGTTTTTACAGCTTCGTTTTTAACCCCTCTTCTCAGTGGTAGAGACGTCCGCTCAACCCCTTTTAATGGTGAAGGAAGATAGAGCTGGGAGTGAGGGCTTTCTTGGCACCTGCACTTACATCAGCAAGGGACCCTCCCTCCCAGCCTCCCTTCACTGGTGAAGATGCCTGGATGAATTGTGAACCATCTCTCCTGCCTCTTCCGTCCCACCTAGTGTATTTGACTGGCTAGTGAACTCCTACCTCTCTCCAAATGAGATAGTCGAGATGGAAACATAGATCACAGATGTATCCGTATCAGGGAGGCTTCAGGGCAGGTTTCAGGAAATCTCTACGCGAGTGGCAGCCCCCAGCAGCGGGGAGCTCGGTGGCGAAGACTGTGAGTTCTGGAAGCCTGGTTCCATGTCCAGCGCTGCGGGGCTGGTTTGTGCCTCTATTTCCTCACCTGTAAAATAAATGTACCCACGTCACAGGGTTGCTCTGACTATTAGGTCAGGCAGTCCCCGGAAAGGCTTTAGAACAAACAGAGCCTGACATTAAAAGTGCTGGGCCTGCGCGGCTCGGTTGGCTGGAGCTCGCTGTGTAAACTCAAGGTGCGGTTCCATCCCCGGTCAGGGCACATGCAAGAAACCACCAGGAGTGCCTAAATAAGAGGGAAACCAGTCAATGATTCTCTCTCTTAAAGTCAATAATTTTTTTTAAAAAGCTAAATGAACCAAGAGAATGGAAAAGGATTGGGGAGCAGAGAGTGGATGGAGGGTTTAAAAGTGGGATGAATCCCAGCAGAACAGAACAAGGAAGGTTGGAGGCATGAGTCCCCCCTGATCAGTTCTATGTTTCTCTTTGCTCGAAACTCACCCCCGAAGGGGTGGAAATGTTGTTTTATTTTTTTTCTGATTCTCCCGGCCCCTGCCCCCTTCTGCATGCAGGATTGGGGGGTGGGGGCGGGGGGAGTCTGTGGCACGCCCACGTTAAGGTAAAGCGGGGGCGCGGGCCAGGGGGCCACGGTCAGGTCCGGCCCGGAGCCAGGAGCCGCCGTCGTCGCTGTCGTCGGGCCCCGCGTCCCCGGGAGCGCAGCCAGCGCTTTGTGCGCCGGAGCTGAATGGAGCTGATGTGTGTGCGCGCGGGGTTGCACGGATTAGTCGGGCTTTCCCATGGACTACAAAAGAACGCCCGAATCTGGGACATTTGTCATCAAGGGGCAGGCTGCTCAGGATGCAAGGTAACCAGAGCTGTTCCCGGACGGCTTCGCTCTTTGGGGACGTGGGGTCACTCTAATCCTTCCTGTTTATATTGTGACCGCGTAGGCAGCGAGGCTTAAAACTCCGCCGTGGTAAATGGAAACCCGCATGCAGGCATTCCTAAACAGCTACGTCCTCTCGCTGCTTTTTACTTTTTTTTTTTTTTTTTCTGGAAGGGGCACTGTTCCCTCCCATTTATTCAGTCCTGTCACAGACAGCAAGGCCGCTGAAGGCGGCCGTTCTGGCCACGAAAACGAGACCGAGCGTTTGGAGAGCATAATACCCTTGTTTGCACATTTCTTCCTCTGTTTTGTTTCTTCTCTCTTCCTGCAACCACTTTGCCGTCCAACACCGTGAAGATTTCAGAAGATTGTTTATCGGTAATTGCCCACACACGTCTAACTTAACAGTTTGCTCTCTGGAAAGGACAACGGTATTATGGTGTTTGTGGTGATTGATTGAACCCTGTCAAAATGTACTTAGAATTCTCCCCCAAATTACATGTATTTCTCTTTCATTAAAGTTTGATACATTTCAGTGCCTGAAATCTCAAGGCAGCAGTTTTTGCACAATGAGGCGTTCTTCATTGGAGTTGAATACTGCAACTGCGCTTCTGGTCAAAAGGAAAGAAAAACCATCCTGGGAGCTGACCCTGAAGTCAGGGCTTTTTGAAGAAGGGCCACCTCTGGCCAGCAGGGGCGGGTGGGTGGGTGGGTTAGGGGTGGAGAGGTGCTTCGGGAAAGGACCTGCAGCTGAAGATTCAAGACCACCTGGGAGGAGAAACTCAAAGGGTCTCAGCAGACACACCTGAACACCAAGGACCAGACTGCATCGTAATCTTTCATCTTCAAAACTAGTGGACCGTTTTTCCTGATTTGTTTACTTATTAATTCATTCCACAAACATGTACAAGGGGATTTAATATTCTGAACCTTGGGCTAGGAACAGAAAGAATCACGTAGTGGAGATTCCACTTTAAGGGTTCTCTATAAGGGGACCAGAGGGAGAGAAGCCAGTGCTAAGATACAGGTTACAAGAAGGTGTGTGTGGGATGCTTGGGAGAAGGTGGAAGAAGCTGAGGAAATTAGGCAAAGCTTCCAAGAGAAAGTGGCATTCGAGGAGAGTGATAGCAGTGGTCTCACCCCTTTGCCCACATTTTGAAATGACTTAGGGAGGTGGCAAAAATTCATATTCCCTGGTTTCATCCCCCACCTACTGAGTTAGACTTTCTGAGGTTGGGCAGGGAACCTGTATTGAGAAAGTGATGGGTGAGCTGGTCATATGCAGTCAGCTGAGGCTTGGTCCCATTTAGAGCAGAGCAGCAGCGTGCTGGGAGCGAGGTGGGTGAGCTAAGGGAGCAGCAGGGGCAGGTGGAACAGAGGTCAGAAAGACCCAGTTTGGTCAATGGTGAGGGGCTAAACCATTTGCTCCGTAAGTGTAGAGTGGGTATTTCTGCAACAGCTACGTAGAAAGCCTTTACGTCTAGAATTTGTTTGTTCCTTTAGCCTGACATTTTTATTACTTGAGTAGAAATCAGTGGGGGGGAAAAGCACATTACAGTATTTGATTTAGGGCCCCTGCCAAGAACAACACACACACACTGCTAGACTGTATCTAGTCAATAGCATGCAGCTAGTCAAATATTTTTCTAGGGATTGTGGAATGTCTGATGCAAAGCGTTAGATAAAATGTGAATTGTCATTTGTATTTATTTTATAAGTACACATAATTATTTTGCAGACACATTACAAAAATCTGTAGCTATGGAGGAGGCTTGTCCTATGATCAGCAGTGACAGAAAAAGCCTTCGAGATGCTTGTGAGGAAAAGTTATTGTACGGAACCGAATTGTAAGCCACTGACCCTTTCTATTTTAAGCCTTGTAACTAGCCATTGATATTGGGTGCCGAAAGACAAGAATGGAAAGATTTATTCATTTCCTCAGCTAAGGAGATAGTCAGCTTTTTCTGTTTCAGAATTAAAGTTTCTGACAAATACTACCCCAGCCCATATCACCTCTGGTTATTTTCTCTTCCTAATCCTTAATTCATTGTTGAACATTTGAAAGAAGTCATTCCTTCTGTCTGCATTAACATTTAATGCTGCACCTCCAGGCAAAGATTTCCTTAAATCTAACCTTACAGTGGAAATTTTTCTAATTAAATTAAGGGGATTTGTACACCCTCTTCCATTCTTAGGGTATGTAGTAGCTCTTCCTCAAGATTTTTATTTTATCCCCAGCATTGAGGATAAAATTCATGGTGATCTCACAATATCTTGGCCTGGAGATATTTTGAGTGGTACAGCAACCACAATTTTGTGTCTGCTTATCTTCCATTGTCCTTATACTCAGGGAAGAAGGCCCACCTCACTCCTGGGTGAATCTTGATTGGTCCAAGCCTTTTCTGGAGGTCTCATTTCCCATGGTCAGTGATTGGTTGAGTAGGGGCATGTCATAAAATTCTAGCCAATTCCAATTAGATGTGAAATGAAGACTGCTGAGTAACATCGATGAAAAGGTGTTTTTGCTTTTCAAAAAAAAAAAAAAAAATTAGAGAAAGTCCTCCTTTTCCTACCTCTCTAGGGTATTGTGCAAGGATGAAATGCTTGGAGCTACTGCAGCTATCTTGAGATCCCGAGGCATTAAGTTTGAGGGCAAAAGGCACAACACTGGGAATGGGAGAGTAGAAAGCTTCCTGACTACAAAGAGCTGGTTGCCCGTTACCCCTAGAACTCTCCCACCTGCAGTCCTACTATGTGAGCCAATAAATGCCCTATGCCTCAAGATGCATTCAGTTTGCTTTCCTGTTCTCGTGACTGAAGGCGTCCTAGCGGACACATGTAGGCGAGGGAAGCACTGTGACATACGCATTGGTTTGGCAATAGGAGCAGGAAGAGTCTCATTATTTTATTTTT